>ML810665.1:57155-88481 GCA_009831015.1 Picea engelmannii
ATATATTTTCAGATAATACTATTCTATATGGATAGTACATGTCATTCCATTTCTGGTGGTATGTAGAATGTCAGATAACTCCTCACAGTTTGAGAGTTACGACCTTACGAAGTTGGAGGACCCTCATATGTCATCTAGAAGCCCCAAAAGGTCAAAGTAGTCAAAGTGGTTTAAGAGATTTTAAAAAATAAATAATAAAGTGAAGTGATGAGTGTATTATAATTCAAAGTGAATACAAAACAAATTATTTCAATAATAAATTTAATGAATAAATTAGAAGTGGACCCAACCCTAAAATAAGGAAAGTGGGCCAAGTGACCTAGAAGATGCTTTTAATGAAGCTACTTGGAGAGTTGTTGGCAGCCATATTAATTTCTATTTTTACAAGCTTCCTACACAGGGTTTTTAAATTCTCATTACTCGTCATAACCTTTCTCATTAAACGACACCATTATCCTTCACTTTCTACGTACCTGCTTTTCGATTTCGTTTTCATAACTGCAAGTATGAAAACTCACAGCTGGAATTCATGTTTGATTTCATCAAAGGGTTAATGTCCATATGGTTTATCGTCGATTTGTCTTATTTTTTTATGAGCATGGGTTTTTTCATGGTATGACCCCTTGGTCTCGAACACACCTTGGTTACATGTGTATTAAACCACCACCCATTTAGCATTCAACTAATGTTAATGGGATTTTAATTTATAAAACCTTTGATTTAATTGTTTATTTGACATTTTGATCGAATCGTGGATATGCATATGATGGTTTTCAATTGTTATGATTTTTATGTGTACCATTACACCGAGGTGTCATTCCAAGTACAACCTGGTATGATGTTTTTGCATGACCTCGATCTACACGATTTTCCTCGCACGCATAGCAATTAACACTCCCACCTACTATCTTTTCATTGTGTTGGGGAAGCTCAGGGCAATGGCTATGTTTCTGTTCTGTCAAACCCTATCACCAAATCCCTTGTCGATTCCTTTCTATTAGCCATGGCCCCTGTGGTGAGAATTGAGCCCAACAGTGTCTAGACATTGTTATCATTTGATAATTCCCGAGAAGACTTAGAGAGGAATGGTTGGTGTGTCTTTGTTGAAAAGTTCGAGGATTTTAATTTAGCAGTCGCTCAAGAATTTGTGTTAACGTTTGATGGTTGCAGAGCTAAAATAGGAGATGTCCAGCTTGAGTTAAACGAAGATTTTATTAGCCAAGCCACCGGTCTGCCAGCCGTGGGACAAAAGTGATTTAAAAACTCAAAGGTTGAAGAGGTTCCCTGGTCATTGTTGTTTACCTCAAGGAAGCTTACTAGCTGTGATAGAGGTATGCCCGTTTAAGCTCTAAAACCTAGATGGCATGATCTGTTAGCTATTGTTAAACAATTCGTTACCTGTGAGTGTAGATATGGTTTGGTTTTCTTATATCACTTGCGGTTTCTCATGAGTTTTATCGATTTCCCCCTAAACATGCCCTATTTTCTCCTTCGAAGCTTATACAAAATGGCAAAGCGTTTTAAAAGGCAGAAATCTGATTCTAGCCTGTTCCACCATTGTTTGATCAAGATTATTATTGTTCATCAGTTGAGGTTAAACGATGATTGTTGGGATGCCGTCCTGTTAAGAAATGGTTTTGCTAGCAGTGAAATAGGATAGGTTGACAAGTCTGTCATCACAGAAACCCTCGTCAAGCCTACCATCCCTCCTCCTTCACTCTCGCCCTGTGTGGAACCCTTGACCTATCCAGACACTACCCAACCTGACACTCTACCAAATTCGTATCCCAAAGGTGGTGGTAAGTCTGTTAAAAAATACGCAAAGAAAAAGTGTAAAGGTAATATTGATATCAATTATAAGGGTAAAAGGGTTGTACGTTGGGTTTCACGATGTGCCCGAAATAAACCTAAGCCCTGTGCAGACCAAAACCCAGTTGTGTTAAGCGAGGATTCTGATTCAGAAATTGAACGGTTTCTAATTGAAGAATATCCATATTCGTATGGAATTTGCTCTGGTAAACCCTATGATTATGTGACAAACATTCCACCGTGTCTTAAAGACAACCCCGATTTCCTGGAATCAAACTCAACAGTGAACCTACAAGTCAAATGGAAAATTCTCCACCTGTTAATACCATCACTACTAATACACAGTCTATTCAGCCGCAATGCAACGAATGTCAGTCATGGCTCGATAGGTATTACAAAGACGTGCCTTTACTTCAGTTTCAGATCAAATATTTGGAAGACCAGGTGAATTTGCTAACGAAAGAGAATGGCAGACTTCAAACCGTAGCCCAAACCAAAGATAAACGACAAAAAACCACAGGGTTTGTTGTTTTTAAGAATGTGGAAGCAACGACTGCCATTGTGAATTCAAAGATTGCTTGATAAAGTTAAATTCTTTAATCTGAGGTATATACGATTTCTAAAGAAGATTTGAACCACTGGTGGCATCTCTCAGCATGCTATTTCTTTATGTTGTTTTAGAATAGGCTGCTAAGTAGAATCTAGGAGGTTGCATCCCCCACAATTTTTGGAACAAATTTGATGATATCCACAAGAAACGTTTTGATCCTGTAGCCTATATAAATGTATTGTTTTGTAAACTAAGACCATCACTGCTTGGGAGCAGAAACTATGGATTTATGATTGACAGACTTGAATGGAAGTTGATATTGGTACAACTTTAGCTTCGATATATCGTATTTTTATTCAAGTTTTGGTCATTTTGATTTGTAATTAAATTGTGACTACTTTAGATATCATGGTTTATTACAAATTAATGTGATGAAATTTATATGATGTCCGTGCTTTATGTTCCTTATATTATATACAACAATTACTTTGTTCAAATTTGATGATTAGAAGATTAATCTTCTTTATTCAATGAGCAGTTATATACAAATTTTTACAGCCAGGTTTATCTTAATGTGATCATTTGTAAAATCATAAAATTGTTGTTACTACTTCTCTTATATGTTCTGTCATTAGAATTCAATCATTACTGCTTCACGTTTACGAAGAAGCATTTGGAAAATCTGTTGCGGTTTACTCCAACAAACAACGAAATTGGATATTGTACACAGGACGAATAGGAGATGCGATTATAGATCAGTTTGTTAGTTTTATTTTATTAGTTTAATTAATAAAGAAAGTTCATGTAATCTAAACACATTCAATTATTACTCCATGTTTTCAATTAGATAGTTAGCCATTTCGTTTCTTGTTTATAAAAGTTATAAAAAAATCAAAAAGACTGAATGATAGTTTTGCTGTCATAAATCAATCCATATTTGAGTTTCGTAGATTTAGATTAAAATTTTCATTTTGTAAATATTATACATATATTATAGATATAATCCTATATATATATATATTGTAGAGCTATTTTATAAATATTAGTTAGTGAACTGTAAGTATATTGTAGATTTGTATATAGTTTTCAGCTAGTGTTTTTTTATTAAGTTAGTTTCTTTAGTTTTGTTTTTTCACTTTCTTAGGACTTAGATCGGCTAACGAAGCCGCTAAACCCGTCGTAGTGGATTAATCCAAACGGATTGGGTTAAGTAGACAACCCCGGTTTGGATTCACTCCTCCAGTTGACGAGCGGTCGATTTCACCTGTCAACAAATGGCGCTAGAAGGAGGGCCTGAAAATTATTAATGGCAGGAGGTGATCGTAAGACTCCTCCACCACCTACCCGCTCACCTATAGTGACTAGAAGTCATTCAAATGCCAACATTGTCCCTCAAACAACAACCACATCAAACGACGATCTACAGATCATAGTTGAACCAGTAACTCCAAATCCTACAGGTGGTGACATACAAGAGATTGTCCGCCAATCTCTCATAAGAACACACAATGCCTTTGCCCGTTTAAGACAACCAAACCGACCTTTGGACCAACCATTAGAATTTTCTGATATCAGAGAACAACTTGGAGGCACTGACCTTACTTTAAACCCTACAGATCCAATCCTCACTCCTGCAGCAGGAGGATCTGGTATACCACCATCACCACCTCCTTCATCTCCTTCTTCTTCTGGAGAAGAGTCTTCCGACGAAGGCAGTTCCTCATCCCAACCTTCGACACCACCCACACCTATGGCCAACCAAAACAATCCCGCCAGACCCTGGCTCGACCAAGATGCAATGGCCATACCTGGGCCTCAACATCCCTTAACCAAACACCCGGAGAAGTGGATCCCTAAATTTGACCCAGACTCTAAACAGATCGCCGAGGATCACATAAAAAAGTTTATGTTAGCCATTAGCCTCCGTAGTGTCGAGCATGAAGACGTAGTATGTAGATTGTTTCCCTACACCTTTGAGGGAAATGCCTCTACCTAGTACTTTGCCCAACAACCCCACACCATCGTGTCATGGGAGAAGTTTGAATCCTGTTTTCTTGAGAAGTTCGGAGATGACAAGTCTCCAGAAGTTCTAGTCATGGATATTTCTAGTTTAATAATGAACCCCAAAGAGAAGATCAAAGACTTTAATCAAAGATTCTTAACACTAAAGAACCGAATCCCTACAGATTCAATGCCTGCCGAGAATCTTATCATAGCATATTATACGAAAGCCTTACATCAAAGCATAGCCATTTGGGTAAAGAGATCTAAGAAAGCCACATTGTTAGAAGCATTCGAAGAGGCCAGTCAGATCAAGAAAGACATCCTCATCTTAAAAGACACTACTAGAAATGAAATAGAGACTAGTTCATCTTCCAAAAAGAAAATCGAAATCCTCCCTAGACCTTCCCAAAACAAAGCACAATCGAAAAGCTCAGATTTAGAAAACTTACAGAAAGTCGTTCAAAAGCTGTCCAATCAAGTTATAGATTTGAAAAGGACGGTTGAAGAAGCTTCTTCAAGCAAAGGTCCTTACAAACCTCCGTTTAGGAAGCCTTTTCCCACCAACCAACCTAATTCAAATACTAAAGGCCTAAATCTAGAAAGCCTGCAATTCACTATTCAAATGATTCTAGAAGAACAAGATAACTTGATGCCTCCTGAGATCCCTGAGGAAGTAGCTGAACAAGAGATAGTAGAAGAAGATGAATCCTCTTCGAACATTTTTGGACACTTCTCGAATAGTATTTTTCAAGTGAATTTTGAAACAATACATCCTTACAATACTAGGAGTAATACAACAAACAAGCCTTCTTCTGAAATCACTACGACTTTGCCCCCAAAATAGTCTAAATCAACTGAGACTAAACATAATTATGTAAACCCATGCTTGGATTATGATTTGGTTGAAGATCTAAAAAAGTTAAGGGCTAATATTTCTGTTTATGAATTATTAAAATTCTCGTTTCTTCTACAAAAAATGCTACAGAATATTGCAGAGAACAACAAAAATGGCAATCCAAGCAGTAACAAAGGTTTTCAGAACAACCCCAAAGTTCCTCAGAAGGCCTCTGCCAAGACTACTTTTGATTCTCACGAGAAAACAAACCTTCTTGTAAATAATGTAACAAATGTAGATAAATTAGTTTTAGAGGCTGCGAGTAAAAAACAAAAAGCTTCCACCATTAGTACTCGCAGAAATGTCCCTCCATTTTTGTTAACTTTCGAAATCTTCAATAGGAACGTGCACAACTGTATGGTATATTTAGGAGCGTCATCTAACATAATTCCATGGTTTGTGTGTCAGAAGATTAATGTTGAAGTTCAACCATCCACCTTGAAGATCATCCAGCTTGATCAAACTAGTGTTAAAGTTATAGGAGAATTGAGAAATGTGCTTATAAGATTGTCGTCTAACCCTAAAGTTCATCAAGTGATTGATATTATTGTCGTAGATATCCCAGAAGTTTATGGTTTTTTTTTAAGCAGAGACTGGTCAGAACAGCTACACAACTATTTTGCGATGGATTGGTCTCACTTGTGGTTGCCTGAGAATGGAAAGCCCAACATAATGAAGGTAAATTGTGAACGTTACCTAAAGTTCACAGTGACAGATTTAAATGATCCCAATGAGCCATTTACACCTTCTGTTGATTCACCTAAAATACAAGGGATGGATACTTTTTTCGGAAATTTCACGGCCAAAACTTTCGCTATCACTAACCCTAAACAACAGTCTGAAATTTTGACATATATGTAGCCGACAACATCTACCCAATGGTCACATGCACCCGATAAAAATCAAATATGGTCTCTTTACTTTGATGGGTCAAAATCCAAGGAAGGAGCTGGTGCAGGCTGCATGATTATTGATCCAGCAGGTAACAAAACCCTGATTGCGTGCAGGTTAGAGTTTGAATGTACAAACAACACAGCAGAATATGAGGTTTTATTGCAAGGCCTCAGGAAAACATTAGATATGAACATTCAAAATTTCTCTGTCTTTGGCGATTCAAAAATTGTGGTTAGACAGGTAAAAAATTCTATCCACTATTTATCTCCGCACCTTAAAATCTACCAATCTAAGGTATGGAATTTGATGAATACGTTTTCTGCATTTAACATAAATTCTATTCCTAGATTGAATAATTCGGAAGCCGATTTGTTAGATAATGTTGCTTCGAAACTCTTTCCTGCAGAAGGCTTATCTCCGAATGCATTCTCCATTGAACTGTTGTTCAGACCATCCGTCCCTAACAACATCATGAATTGGAGAGTCTTTGATGACGATCAACATATTATAAGTTTCCTGCATATGGAAGAAACTTTTCATGGCGCAGTAATCGACGAAGGTACTCATGACAAAAATCTTCGTGACTTCACGGTAATACCAGATCCGAGATCTCCTGAATATTCATCAGACATGGTAAATTCTATCCCTAAATCTGTAGTTAGATTAGAAAATTTTTATGATCTTCAGGACAAGTTCAAAAAATCAGTGAACTGTAAAACGAATAGTTCCTCTTTAACGCATGAAAAAGTAAACTTGGAAACTAAAGACAATCCACAGTGCATTAATTTAGGGGTGGGATGTTTTGAACAAGAAAAAACAACGTTTATTAAATTGTTTAAGGAATTCAAAGATGTTTTTGCTTGGACGTACGACAACCTAAAAACCTTTGATCCTAACATCATACAACACGTTATTCCTATGAAACCCCAAACCCAACCTTTTCAACAAAAGTTAAGGAAAATGCATCCAAAACACGAACCTACTGTCAAGAAGGAATTAAATAAACTCCTGAATGCTAAGATAATCTTCCCAGTTAGGCACACGCAATGGGTCTCTAATCTTGTCCCTGCCTGGAAGAAGAGTGGTGAAATCCGACTATGTGTCGATTTCTGAAATCTTGATCGAGCATCTGATAAAGACAAATACCCTGTCCCACCCATGGAACATATCCTTCAACAAGTATCTAGTTCTAAAAGATTATCCTTGTTGGATGGTTTTTCAGGGTATAACCAAGTCCTGATGTCCCCTCCAGACCAACTTAAAACCACCTTCCACACTCCATGGGGCACCTATGCTTATAGGAATATGCCATTTGGACTCATAAATGTTGGTGCCACTTTCCAGAGAGCAATGGACATCGCTTTCTGAGGCTTAATCAATCAATCTGTCATAGTTTACCTGGATGACGTTACTGTCTTCTCGAAGAACAAAGCAGATCATCTAGCTCATTTAAGATCCGTTCTACAACGATGTCTTAAGTATGACATTTCTTTGAATCCTAAAAAATCTATCTTCGCAGTAGAACAACGTAAGCTATTAGGATTTATTGTGTCAAGCAAAGGGATGATTATCGACCCTGAAAGAACTCAAGTCATTTCAAAACTCCCCCCTCCCTCATCAAAAAAGTCTATCCAATCTTTCTTAGGTCAGATAAACTTTGTCAGGAGATTCGCCCCCAGTTTTTCAGAAATGGTGAGACCATTACAAAACCTAATAAAAAAGGATGTACAATACCATTGAGGCCCTTTAGAAAACCAGGTTTTTAATTCAATAAAAGGGGCCATAATAGATGCTCATTCTCTAATGAGCCCTGACTTTTCGCAAGACTTCACTCTCTACACATTCGCTTCTGACCGCTCTTACGCCACTGTCCTAACTCAAAAGAACACTGAAAACAATGAAGTCCCAATTGCCTTTATGAGCTAGGCCTTCAAAGGCGCAAAACTTGATTGCCCAACGATAGATCAACAAGCCTATGTTGTTTTTAAAGAAGTAAAGCACTTCCGATCTTATCTTTTGAAATCTAGGACAAAAATTATTGTCCCTTACTCGACTGTCAGAAATTTGTTAGTACAGAAAGAACTAGGCGAAAAGAGGGAAAATTGGGTTACATCCTTGCAAGAGTACAACATAGAAATCATGCCAGCAAAAATAGTGAGAGGACAGGGGTTATGCAAGTTAGTCGCTGACTCAGCTGCAGGATAGCAAGAGGAAAATGATATGTCAACTGTAGGACAACACTACCAAAATTTAATTTGCTGTGCATAAAACCCTATTAGTCCCTGGTATGATGATATAAAATTTTATCTTGAACATGGGTCAGCTCCCTGTCACCTGGATCCCACAAAAATAAGAGCGATAAGATTAAAATCTTCTTCCTTTCAGTTGATTAATGGTATTCTGTTTCGTCGAAATTTTGATGGAGTACTAATGCACTGTCTTGAGAAAGATGAAGCAGAAAAGGTCTTATTGGAATTACATGCAGGAGAAGTTGGTGGGAATTTTGGTGGAGATACCATTGCCCATAAAGTATTAAGAGCAAGTTACTACTGGCCCACACTTTTTAAATATGCTCATGCGTTGTGTCGCAAGTGTGTAATTTGTCAGAAAGCATCCAGATGAATACAAAAACCAACCTTCCCTCTGCAACCCGTTTCAGTAGACTCCCATTTTCAGAAATGGGGTCTCGATATTATAGGTCCAATTAATATGCCATCCTCACAACAACATAAGTTTATCATAACGACCACGGATTACTTCACCAGGTGGTCCAAAGTTGCCCCATTAAAAGCTATAAATACTAGTAAGGTAATAGCCTTTTTGAATTCAAATATTATCACTCGTTTTGGTATCCCTGACTGCCTGGTATTTGATAACACTTCCTATTTTTCATCTCTTGAGATGAGTGATTTATCTCTAGAAAAAGTAATTAAACTAAAATATTCTTCCAGCTATTACCCTCAAGGCAAGGGATTGGCATAATCAACTAATAAAAATCTGATCAAAATTATAAAGAGAACGGTATCTGAAAACCATAAAAATTGGCATAATGCACTGTTAAACGTGATCTGGGCTGATAGAGTGACTCCAAAAACTGTTGTGGGTAACTCACCCTTCATTCTCGTTTACGACAGAGAGGCAATTCTACCACCACATATGCTCCTTCCCTCTCTACAACTATCGCAGAAAATACAAGAAGAGGTCTGTCTTCCTTTCGAGAATCGAATTAACGCTTTGTTAAAATTAGAAGAAGTGAGGGCTCAAGTGAAACGAAAGTTGGATCAACATCAACTCATTGTTAAAAACTGGTTTGATTCTAATTCTGCCTCTGACAGAAATTTTGAGGTAGGTGACCTTGTCCTAAAATGGGACAAACCGCATGAGGGAAAAGGAGACCATACAAAGTTTCAAAACTTGTGGCTAGGACCATTCTTGATTGCTGAGAAATTGGGTCCCAGCTCCTTCTGATTACAAAATATAGAGGGACAACCAGACACCTATCCGGTGAATGGCCAAGCTCTAAAAAGGTATTTCACCTGATGACAATCCCGTGTACACTATGTAAATATTTTTGTTTTTCTTGCCTTTTGTTTTTCTTTGCTGTGTTGCTTTGATTCTTCCCTTATGCTTACCGGTTTTTATTTTGAAACACACATATTTGCATCGTGAACTATTTCAGACAAAGAGAATAGAAAAATTTCTCCTCTGAAATGACTACTGAAGATTGTTAAAACATCAATTATGATATTTTTCTGAAGTTTGCAGCCATGTTAAAGAAAGCTTGTTGTTTGAAAAGCGTTTCTTGATTTCAATCTGTAACTGAAGCTTTTCACGATCATCCATAAAAATTTCTTCTTACGCTGTCCCTGTTCCTTAAGAGAACAACTCAGAGATGTCTCCCTGCCTTCGAAGGTCGGTTTATTAAGAAACTACCTCTAGATATTAATGAAGGACAGTTAAAAAATTCTCTCAAGGTCTGTAATTTATTAAAATATGTCCAAAAGATCAGGATTTTTAGCGTCACCCCGCTCGATTAAATATCTTTAAAACTAAACAAATCTTCAGAGAGCTGTGGGAAGTGCTTGTAAACCCGTCGAGATACTGAACAGGTTTGTTGGCAGCGGGTAAATACATGCATGACGCCAATATAACTTTGTCGGGGTACTGAATAGGCCCGCTGGCAGCGAAGCAATGTCAGGTATATGAAAATTCTTAGATATGGAATCTTTTGACCTTAAATGTCCTTCATTCTGGTCTGGAACTTCTTAGCAGGATACAAATATCGGAGTGGGTTAAATGGCATCCCTGTTGAGGCTATGGACGCCTGCTAGCAGCAGCGGTTCTGTCAACAGTATTGAAGATTTTAACCTTAACATCGTGACTCTCTTTTGTCGATATTGTCATTAGTTTTCGTCTTTTAAAATAAAAAGCGATCTGAAACTGGAATTTTTTATGATTGATAATGATGTTCAAACAATTTCTTGGTTGTTTTTGAGTTGAAGTTTTTCTGATTATCCTAATCTAGACTTGTTCGTTTGGCAGAGATAAATGCTTCTACCAGTGTGTCCCCATTGTTGGCAGCCATATTAATCTCTATTTTTACAAGCTGCCTACACAGGGTTTTTAAATTCTCATTACTCGTCGCAACCTTTCTCATTAAACAACACCATTATCTGTCGCTTTCTACGTACCTTCTTTTCGATTTCGTTTTCATAATTGCAAGTATGAAAACTCACAGCTGAAATTCATGTTTGATTTCATCAAAGGGTTAATGTTCATATGGTTTATCGTCGATTTGTCTTATTTTGTTATGAGCATGGTTTTTTTCATGGTATGACCCTTTGGTCTCGAACACACCTTGGTTACATGTGTATTAAACCACCACCCATTTAGCATTCGACTAATGTTAATGGGATTTTAATTTATAAAACCTTTGATTCAATTGTTTATTTGACATTTTGATCTAATTGTGGATATGCATATGATGGTTTTCAACTGTTATGATTTTTGTGTGTACCATTACACCGAGGTGTCATTCCAAGTACAACCTGGTATGATGTTTTTTCAAGACCTCGATCTACACGATTTTCCTCGCATGCATAACAATTAACACTCCTGCCTACTGTCTTTGCATTGTGTTGGGGAAGCTCAAGGCAATGGCTCTGTTCTTGTTCTGTCAAACCCTATCTCCGAATCCCTTGTCGATTCCTTGCTATTAGCCATGGCCCCTATGGTGAGAATTGAGCCCAACGGTGTCCAGACATTGTTATCGTTTGATAATGCCCGAGAAGACTTAGAGAGGAATGGATGGCGTGTCTTTGTTGAAAAGTTCGAGGGTTTTAATTTAGCAGTCGCTCAAGAATTTGCGTTAACGTTTGATGGTTGCAGAGCTAAAATAGGAGATGTCCAGCTTGAATTAAACGAATATTTTATTAGCCAAGCCACCGGTCTGCCAGTCGTGGGACAAAAGTGAATTACAAACTCAAAGGTTGAAGAGGTTCCCTGGTCATTGTTGTTTACCTCAAGGAAGATTACCAGCTGCGACAAAGGTATGTCCGTTTCTGCTCTAAAACCTAGATGGCACGATCTCTTAGCTATTGTCAAACAGTTCGTTACTTGTGAGGGTATATATGGTTTGGTTTTCTTATATCACTTGTGGTTGCTCATGAGTTTTATCGATTTTCCCCTAAACATGCCCTATTTTCTCCTTCGAAGCTTATACAAAATGGAAAAGGGTTTTAAAAGGCAGAAATCTGATTCTAGCCTGTTCCACCATTGTTTGATCAAGATTATTATTGTTCATCAGTTGAAGTTAAACGGTGATTGTTGGGATGCCTTCCTGTTAAGAAATGGTTTTGCTAGCAGTGAAATAGGACAGTTTGACAAGTCTATCGTCACAGAAACCCTCGTCAAGCCTACCATCCCTCCTCCTTCACTCTCGCCCTGTGTGGAACCCTCGACCTATCCGGACACTACCCAACCCGACACTCTACCAGATTCGTATCCCAAAGGTGGTGGTAAGTCTGTTAAAAAATCCGCAAAGAAAAAGTGTAAAGGTAATATTGATATCAATTATAAGGGTAAAAGGGCCGCACGTTGGGTTTCACGATGTGCCCGAAATAAACCTAAGCCCTGTGTAGACCAAAACCCAGTTGTGTTAAGCGAGGATTCCGATTTGGAAATTGAACGGTTTCTAATTGAAGAATATACATATTCATATGGACTTTGCTCTGATAAACCCTATGATTATGTGACAAACCTTCCACCGTGTCTTAAAGACAACCCCGATTTCCCTAGAATCAAACTCAACAGTGAACCTACAAGTTAAATGGAAAATTCTCCACTAATACATAGTCTATTCAGCCGCAATGCAACAAATGTCAGTCATGGCTCAATAGGTATTACAGATACGTGCCTTTACTTCAGTCTCGGATCAAATCTTTGGAAGACCAGGTGAATTTTCTAACGAAAGAGAATGGTAGAATTCGAATCGTAGCCCAAACCAAAGATAAACGACAAAAAAACACAGGTTCTGTTGTTTTTAAGAACGTGGAAGCATCGACTGCTGTTGTGAATTCAAAGATTGCTTGATAAATTCAAATTCCTTAATATGAGGTATATACAATTTCTAAAGAAGTTTTGAACCACTGGTGGTATCTCTCAGCATGCTATTTCTTTATGTTGTTTTAGAATAGGCTGTTAAGTAGAATCTGGGAGGTTGCATCCCCCACAATTTTTGGAACAAATTTGATGATATCCACAGGAAACGTTTTGATCCTGTAGCCTATATAAATGTATTGTTTTGTAAACTAAGACCATCGCTGCCTGGGAGCAGAAACTATGGATTTATGATTGACAGACTTGAATGGAAGTTGATATTGGTACAACTTTAGCTTCGATATATCATATTTTTATTCAAGTTTTGGTCATTTTGATTTGTAATTAAATTGTGACTATTTTAGATATCATGGTTTATTACAGATTGATGTGATGAAATTTATATGATGTCCGTGTTTTATGTCCCTTATATTATATACAACAATTACTTTGTTCAAATTTGATGATTAGAAGATTAATCTTCTTTATTCAATGAGCAGTTATATACATATTTTTACAGCTAGGTTTATCTTAATGTGATCATTTGTAAAATCATAAAATTGTTGTTACTACTTCTCTTATATGTTCTGTCATTAGAATTCAATCATTACTGCTTCGCGTTTACGAAGAAGCATTTGGAAAATATGTTGCGGTTTACTCCAACAAACAACGAAATTGGATACTGTACACAGGACGAATAGGAGATGCGATTACAGGTCAGTTTGTTAGTTTTATTTTATTAGTTTAATTAATAAAGAAAGTTCCTGTAATCTAAACACATTCTATTATTACTCTCTGTTTTCAATTAGACAATTAGCCATTTCGTTTCTTGTTTATAAAAGTTATAAAAAAATCAAATAGACTGAATGATAGTTTTGCGTCATAAATCAATCCATATTTGAGTTTCACAGATTTAGATTAAAATTTGCATTTTGTAAATATTATACATATATTAGAGATATAATCCTATAGATATATTGTAGAGCTATTTTATAAATATTAGTTAGTGAATTGTAAGTATATTGTAGATTTGTATATAGTTTTCAGCTAGTGTTTTTCATTAAGTTAGTTTCTTTAGTTTTGTTTTTTCACTTTTTTAGGACTTAGATCGGCTAACGGAGCTTCTAAACCCATTCTAGTGGATTAATCCAAACAATTTGGGTTAAGTAGACAACCCTGAACTGGATTCACTCCTCCAGTTGACGAGCGGTCAATTTCGCCCGTCAACAAGAGTATAAATAAGAGGCAAGGCTCTCTCATTTAAAACAAACTTGATAATATTGAATATCTATATGTGTATGAGGTAACCAAGGATATCTAAACCGGAATTCTGAGTGAAGGTGAAGAAAAGAAGGCCGAAATGCAAGGAAGAATAAATTCTTTTGATGGTGCTTTCTAAGGTATGTTATTTACAGGTCATCTCACGATTGTCACTATAATTTTTTTTCCATAATGATTCAGACCGTGAAATTGCTATGAAAGTGAGAAAACATATCCAAGTATCTGTGCAAAAACATTCAGCTTGTGGGTCGTTGTATTTTTGGAGTTACACTCCGTGGAAAATAGGGTTTTTGGCCAGTCTTGAAACTAGTCAAAATTAAGTGTTTCGGGTAAAAACGTCATAACTTCTTCATAACAGATCCAAATTCAGTGAGATCACATGTGTTGGTTAGGGTACAGTCTGTAGTATGTTTTGTAATAGTTTCATATCATTTCATCAAATATTTTGTGCGGGGCACGCTCTACAAGGTCGCTCTCTAGAATAAGCCAGAATTCAACAAGGTATGCCATTTTTGCTATAAATCCTTTTCTGAGAGGTTCCAAGTAGTGAAACTTGGAGGAATTGCATTAAACACACTGAAGAACATTGTGTATCAGTTTCATATATTTATACATTACAGATTCAAAGTTATGATTAATTCAAGTTAGGGTTGTTTTCTAATCCAAAACTAGGCATGTGAGACTAAAAAAAAGTTTGATGAAAATGCTAGTCTCTTGTTTTTAAAGTTAAGGAAGGTTTGCATGAATGTGACCATATACACCAAGTCTATTATAGAGCTACAAATCATATTTGGATGATGAAATTGATGAGGGATTTTGGTTGTGGTACATGTTGAGTACATGGTTGAGACAAGTAGTTGATGAGTTGGTGCACACACAAGATGTGTATAGTTGATGATGTTGGTACATATTGATGAGTCATAGTTGATGAGTAGTTGAAACATGATTGGTACATACTTGGTACATGGTTGGATGCACTTGTTTATGGTACAAGTTGATTATAGGTTGGTGCATGGTTGATGCACTTGTTTATGGTATAGGTTGATTACAGGTTGAGGTACAGGTTGATGCATGGTTCAGATTTATTGGTACAGGTTTACAGTGGTATTTCTCACAGTGATAGTGTGATTCCATCATTCTACTTCTACTTTAGGGTGGCAGGACGGGGCAAGGACAGGTGGCTGCAGCCACCTTCCGATTGTAGCCGAAGAACATTGGGGGTTGTAGCCTCCTTCTGGTTGTAGCCAAAGAATTGGGTATTTGGAGCTTCCCTCAGGTTGTAGCCTGAGAAACTAGGGGGTTGGAGCCTCCTTCTAGTTGCATCTAGAAAACGAAGGAACTTGGTGCTTCTAATGAATGTAATTCGTCAAGACATATAAGAAAAATCATTCTGTGGTTTTCTCCTGATTTGGGTTTCCACGTAAAACACTGGTGTACTGTGTATGTGTGTGATTGTTTATTTCTTACTGCTCATTATTGGATAATAATTGTACATTGATATAACATATGAATAAAAATGATTATAATTAAGCTATTACTGATTCACCCCCCCTCTCAGTAATCCAACAGTTGTGACGTAAATCTAGTCTAGTATCTTGCTTCCATCTTGAGTGTTGTGACATAAAGAAAGATGTTGAGATAAGACTATTATTGTGCTTCCAGCTTGAGAAGTTGTGACATAAATCCATTCTAGCATCTTGCTTCTAGCTTGATTGATGTGATGTAAAGCAAGACGAGTACTGAGCTTCCAGCTTACAACTATGACGTAAAGCCAGTCCTGTATTATGATGAGCCAGCCTTGTGCTGTGATGATGATGATTTATTAGTTTTATACTAATACATATTGATGCAGATGATGATTGCATTCCTTTGAGAATGACGATGTTGTCGATGAAGAAAACTTTCGATGATTTATAGATACACTAGTCAGTGTTCCAAGATGATATTGATGATACTGTCCTCTTGATGTTGTTGATGATAAAGGCCTCTCTCTCGTTTGATGTTGTTGAAGAATACCCTTCTTGTTAAGGGGGAGTGTTGAAATAATGTAACTGCAAAGTGTATTATTATTATTATTTGATATATTATTTATTGGATCAATCCCCATTGTGGATTGATCATGTCGGCTATTGTAAAAGGACCAAATCCCCTTTTGTGGATTGGTCATAATGTAATTGTAATAGGCAGAAAGAGAAGTCAGCCCCAGAATATAACAAAGAGGCCCCAGAATATAATAAAGGTGGTTATAACCACCCAGGAGAAGAAGTCGGCCCTGCCAGTGAAAGGACACTCCCACACGTGCCAGTCTTGTATAAATAAGGAGGCTAGTGCCTCACTTAGACACACACTCACTTGTTCATTGAGAGACAAGTTTCAGAGCTGCGGTTGGAGAAGAGAGAGAGAGAGAGAGAGAGAGAGAGAGAGAGAGAGAGAGAGAGATAGAGAGAGAGAGAGGCACATCTTTGGGAGAGGAAATTATGTACTTGTTTGAGTTATCTCTTGGCATTGTATTGGCTATCTATATTAAAGAAGTTTTGTTGGGTTTTCTACCCCATGAGGGTTTCCCAGGATAAATGATGTGTCTCTTGTGATTGTGTATTTCTCAGTGATTCTATCTTATGTTATTGTTATCTATTGAAATGCAAAGAAATATAATAATGGCTTAAACATTAACAGTTTGTTGTGCAGGTGTGAGAAGAACAAATACCATATATGAATAGCAGGTTGTAGTATCATGAAGGAACAACATCTCAAATCTTAACTCATATCAATGGCAACCATATTCTCATCAACCATGTAAACCTTTGTAGCACATCATCATAACATTGAAAATGAACAGTTATGATCTTAAAAAGTTCAAGGGGTCCTACCTACTAGTATTATTTAGTCTTATATAATAATAGGCTTTAGCAACACTTTGCGGGCGAAATTACGTTGATGTTTTAAATCGTCAACACACTGCAGGGGTATTCTTCAATCCAAAGGGAATAATCGTGTATTGATAATTTCTTCATTCCGTCGCAAAAGTGGTATTGTGTCAATCCTCCTGTGCGATTCTTATTTGATGGTACCCAGAAAATTCATCTGTAAAAGAGTAAGTTTCATGGCCTCCCACATTCTCCAGTACCTCATCCGTGAATGGTGTTGGAAATGGGTCATGTAAGCATGCATCATTTAGATTCCTTTGATCTACATAGATCCTAATTCCACCTATATTCGTGTCCTACACCACCAATGGACTGGTCCACTCAGATTCTTCGACAATTATTCCTGCATCCAACATATTAGCTATTTCAACTTTTACCTTCTCCTTATACCTCTGATTTAGCCTGTAGGGCCTCTGGTGCACTAGCTTAGATCCTGGTTTTAGTAGGATATTCATCTCACCTAAGTCTCCTGTTGTTCCTTTCATCTCTGAAAAATTCAATGGAAATAAGTCCTATTAGTCACGCAGTGAGTCTGCAATCTTGTCAAATGTCTCTTCATTCCAATAGTCCCCTATCTACGTGAACTTGGGATTCCCTTTCGTCCCAATGTTTACCTTCCACGTTTTTATCGATTGGGTATATGCAGTATATTCGAGCTCTGATACTTCTATGGCTCGTTCTCCTTTTGTCTCAGATATTTGTACATTCCTAGGATACTCCTCATCATAATCTTCCTTAGCTACATTATATCATTCTAGCAACTTGCGGAAAATCATCTTGTTTCTGTGCTCATTGCATACTAGTATCACCTCCATCATCTCTTCTTCCCATAAGATACTCGTCTGGATCACTTATAGTGTTGCATCTACATATGGAGATTCATGTTCAAATGTAAACATGATCTCGAACCTCTGGGTCAGTTCTTCTCATCTTGTTGTCTCCCTGCACAGTTCCAACTCCAAGTATCGATTCTTTGGAATTGTGCCCAGTGTGTGTCCACTCTGCCTCTGGTACTGAACCCCACAAATCCTTGTACTATTCCACATGACCTGTTGGGTCACTATCCCCTGTATATTTCTGCGCAATTTTTTTTTTCTGTTAGTGCCAAATCTTATTTTCATTAGTGTGTTTCATTAGAGACAATATTTCATTCCCTCTCTATATGTAGCCCACCATATGGTTGGAGTCGCTTTTAGTACCAAATCCAGTGCTAACATCCTTTGATTTTCAGGTACCTGCAAATAAAAATCTTTTACAAACATACTTATATCAAATAATCCATCATACTTGGGTAGGTTAGATAGCTCTTTTCCAATCCAGTGCACAGATCGAGTCATGTGCGCACATTTTCTGGTTGATACTTCATGCATTCTCTATTTCTATTTCTCTATACCTGCTCCAGAATATGACACACATGAACTGACACATTGCCAAATCAACACACGATCTACTATCGAGTTGACATAATCCTCCATCCACACAGTCATGTTATATCAATTGTCAATGTCATTATGTCTTGTTGGTTCTATGTATCTCTATCCTTCTTATGGGTCTAAGGGTGTCGTAGCCTTCAAATCACCTACTTCAAATATCATCTCCCTCCTCTTCAATTTGATGATTGCTTGGTTATCAAAATCACATTCCAGTCCCATCATTGCTGGATATGGTTGACTATCATCCACAATCTCAATAACTTCAAATTCTTCCACACTACGTGTTAGAAATAATAGGTGTGGTCTTTTCCCCATAGACAATATAACAATATTGTCACCTAACCATAGGCCGAAGCCACCCCCGAGCACCTTAACCTTGACAAAGAGAATAATTATGGAAACAAACCCTAGGTCCAATAGCCAATAAAGGTAGAGTACCACTCTCTAGAGCTAGCATACCAAGAAAAAAGTCCAAACCATAACCAAGAGAAAGTCCAAGCCTAAAACCAAAAATAATAGTTGCAATAGTTGCAGTTGCAGCTACTCTCCAAACTTGTGCACTTACTAAATTTCTACAGTTGCGAGCTGTGTATGTCCAAATGAGCTCTGGCATCCTATATTTATACTGCTCTTCATTAGTTTTCTGGGCCAACTTCTCTTCCTGGAGGCTAAAAAATCAATATTAATTATTTTATTTAGCTGACTTGTCTTCTAGGGTTATGTCCAATGCTTTAGGGTTTCTTCTTGCTTCTCGAAATATTCTATTCTTGTCAAGTTTACACTTGGAGGTTTAATACCTCCAGAATATACCATAATATCAAAACTCCCTCCTATCTAGGGAGGTATTTAAAGGTAATGGTCTTAAGCACAAACATACCATTCAATCGGTAGCATCATCATAGCTACATAGACTATCTCATGGTCAAATCACGAGCACCATCATCAATATAAGTATCATATGATAGAATCAACTATATCATCTCTCAAATCCATACTCCATCTGAGTAATTACGCATGATGTTGGAAAATTCACTCACTCCACAGAGTGATACAAGAACCATTCTTCTAATCTGGACATATGTCCTAGAAGAATAACTATTCCAACATATGTTAGAAACCAATCCATGGGCTACAAGGAATATTCTTTTAATCCAGACATATGTCCTAGAAGAATAAATGTCCTGGACCATTTTCCGCCTGGAGAATGTATGTCCACCAACACACTGACTATCCATCTAGTTGATAATCATTTCCAACACTATTGATAGTCTTCATGGCAATCATAACAATTCCATTCAATAGAACACAATTGTGTTTATCCATAGTAGTACACAACTACTATCCAGTGGTACACAACCACACCAAGTAGCACACAACTACTTAATTAGTGTCGCATAGTCACAACCAGTGGAACACATCCACCACAATAACATACATCTACTGTCCAAAGACATACAATCTCCACAATAATCATATCATTTGATATCAACCTACATAAAACAATATCATGATATAAACTGAGTCATCTGGGCCATTCTTCCACTCACATCTTTGATATCTGGAAGAACATATGCTCTCATAAGGTAAAACATCAACCATGGGATATCTAGACTATTCTTCTCAAGCACAAAAGAATAATTGTCCCTGATTTATGATCCTGGACCATTCACCTAACTGGGCCATTCCTCCGGCACTAATCATAGTGAAACCTGGAGAGAATGAGTCTGCCCTAGGGAATGCCTGTCCCTGATTGTTGAAATTGGACCATTCACCTAACTGGGCCATTCCTCCAACACTAATCATAGTGTAGCCTAGATAGAATGAGTCTGCCCCAGGGAATGACCGTCTGGACCATTTCCTAATGGAAATGACTATCCTGCACCAACCTCCAAAACAGACTATTCTTCAAAACTACTCACAACTATGAACTTCAAAAGAACGACTGCCTGGTGAGGAAAACCATTCTACTTGACCACTACTTAGAGTGATTTCCAATAATAATGATTGTCCTAGACCATTCCCCCACATTGGCCAAAAGTAGAATCACTACCTATGGTACCTCAACAATCTAACAGACCATTTTCATTACAAAAATTACTATCCGATCTGGACCATTTTCCAAACTGGAAAATGCTTATCCATTAGAAAGATCAAACCCCTTTCTGAACTGGAAAGGAACTTCTCATCCTGGACCATTTTTCAAATTGGAAAATGATTGTCCATGAATCAATAACATATCAGTGCTCCCTCCCAACCTGGGAGTAATCTCTTCCTTTTTCAATAAGGAATTCGTCTCCACGAGCCCCATCATGTTTCTTGAGTATGCAATCTTTTCATCTTGGATAGAGGCTTTACCAAAATATCTGCTATCTGGTCATATTTGGAGATATATTGGAGAACCACTTCTCTTTTCTAGACTTCATCACGGAGAATGTAATGCTTGATGTCAATGTACTTCGATCTGTCATGGAATACTGGTTTTCTCTGAAGGATTCATATAGATCTAATGATTACAATATATCATGGTCGAATTCAACACTTTTGTTTCCTGCTAGCTCATGACATCGTGGAAAGGCTCAAACTGAAACATATCCAAGTAGCACTTATTCTGCCATCATGAGATTTTTCCATGGATTAACAATCCATCATCCTAGACTTATGAGTAACTATTCTGATACATTATCTCTGTCATAGAAAGTTTTCACCGCGCTTCTGTTGTATATGAGATACTCTGCATAAAGTTGTTTGAATCCATAAAAGGTCTTCTTATATCTGCATACATGGGTCTCTTTCTGGTGTAAGATTCTTTCTCACTTTCTTTATTGAGAAGAACAGTATTTTACATGTAAATTCCAATCCATGGATACTACAAGAGGTATATTTGGTTTACTGGAACAAGCTATTGTCATAGTCTTCTCCCTCCTTCTGGAAGAACCTTTGAATCTTCCAATGCTTCCATTCATAAGTATTTTTCACATTTTCTTACATACACTGTTATTTATCATAACTTCCATTTCTTCTGCTCGATTTCTTCTTAGTGGGTTCAAACCAAGTTGGTAGTCTTGTGGTTCTCAGTATAATAACTGGTTGTTCTTGTTTTTATTTCTTGGAATCTTCATGTTCTTCCTCATGTCTCTATTTATCTCTTGGGTCCATGGGGTCTTCTATATTCCCTGAAGATTCCAACTTCTTCCTTTCATCATAGGATCATGGATGTACATGGACAACCAAGGATACTTTAAGGCTTCTTTTCGAAGAAGACTTCTTCTAGAGTCAAACTGAACACATGCTGCTACTTTCAATGGGAACATGGATAGATACTTCATAATCCTCAATGGATCATATTTAGGATTAGTTCCTTCCTAATCCTTTCTTCATGTATGAATTCATGCTCTTATTTTGGAATTCTGTAATCAACTCCCTCCATCTAAGATAGTCCACGCTTTTGTCTGCATCCTTATTTCCTTCTGCAAGGTGTCACAAGTATTTTTCTTATTTTCTCTTGATTGTTGACTTCTTTATATTTTGACTCCTTTTGGTTCTCTTCAAGCTTGATTCTAATTTCAGCTTATCTAGCAATTTTTACTTATATAATAGTTTGTACAATAATTGTTACCAAAGATTGTCAACATACTTCATCTTTTCATGTGTATTGCTTTGGCTTATAGCCATTGTGATAGCAATCCTTATCTTGTTGTTCTTCCATAGGTGTTGTTTTACTTGAACATTTTATCTTCTAAGAAACAGATATAGATGATATGTACACAAAATATGTAAACATGGTATGTACAAGAACTTTGAAGAATATTATTACCTTGACTTAGAAGAAGAAATATGCTTCATCTTGTTTGACTTTCTTTGAAAGTTCATTTTCTTTGGCAACTATTGCTTCGTGTGTTTCCTTCCTTTTCTTTAACTCAGGACAATGATTCTTGTAGTGACCATATTTTCGATAGTTGAAGCATTGTACTTTTGACATATCCTTCTCTTGATTTGGTTTCTTCCTTGAGTCAAACTTCTTCTTATTCTTGAATTTATTGAACTTTGTTGTGTAGGCTTGATCATCATCTTTCCTTTGGAATTTCTCTTTTGCGCTAATCCGTGATTCTTCTTGTGCACAACAATTCCAAAGTTCTTCAAATGTGGGATACTCATTTATTGTGTTCATGCTTGTGGAAAATGCATCCCATATCTTGGGAAGGCCATTGTGTATTTACCAATTCCTTTTCTGAAATGATTTCTTCAATAGCTTGTAGTTCATCTCTTAACTGAGACATTCTATGATGTTATGTTGTCATCATCATTCATTTTCATGTCACGGAGCTCATTCTTCAGACTCGTTACTTTTCCGATGTTTCTAACTGAGAAGAGGTTAGTTAGGGCATCATACATATTCTTAGATGAGTTAAGATGAGAGGTGTAGGGCATCAAGTGGTCTTTTACAGAGTCCACTATGATACTCATGGAATTGATGTCATTGTCTTTGAACTTCTCCATAACTGCAACATTCTGAGGTTCCTTCTCTTTTTTTTCTTCAAACTTTGGTTCCACAATATTTCCTTTCACGATATCCAACACTTTATTATTGGAAAGGATGAGATCAATCCTTGTCTTCCATGCTCTGAAGTTAGAAGCCCCTTCTAACTTGTTTTCTGAATTCATAGAGTAAGTCATGACTACTTTGACTTGGTCAACCTTTGACTTTGGCCAAAAAATTCAAACTTGACGTCTTAGCTTGCTAAGAGTACCAGGAGGTGTGTTAGGTTAGGGAACACTAGGATATCCAGAAATTAGGTCGATCTCTTCACTTAACGTGCCTTAACAAGAGGGTTAGGGTTTCGTTGCTGCAACAAAAACTTTGACTGCAACTGCAACTGTAACTGAGAAAAATCCTCCCAATCTATCTTCCAACAGTTTTACTATCTAAAGATAGCATGGGCCCATAACCTGTTAGAAATAATAGTTGTGCTCATTTCACCATAGACAATATATCAATATTGTCACCCAACCATAGGCCGAAGCCACCCCCGAGCACCTTAACCTTGACAGAGAGAATAATTTCGGAAGAAAACCCTAGGTCCAATAGCTAATCAAGGTAGTGTACTAGTCTCCAGAGCTAGTGTACCAAGCATAAATTCCAAACCATAACCAAGAGAAATTCCAAGCCTAAAACCAAAAATACTAGTTGCAGCTACTCTCTAAACCCGTGCACTTACTAAATTTCTGCAGTTGCTAGTTGTGTATGTACAAATGAGAGAAGGCATCCATATTTATACTCTTCCTTAGCTTCTTGGGCCGAATTCTCTTTCTTGAGGCTAAAAACTCAATATTAATTATTTTATTTAGCCAACTTGTCTTCTAGGGTTATGTCCAATGCTTTAGGGTTTCTTCTTGCTTCCTGAAATATTCTATTCTTGTCAGGGTTACACGTGGAGGTTTAATGCCTCCTGCATCTACCATAATATGAACACTACACACCTCGTCTATGTTCGGATGTACTCCTATCAACCGACCAATCGAAACTATTTTGTGCTAATTTGCTAATCTGAGTTGAACAAGAGACCATACCAACTTGGGTTTTCCCATCAATTCCCATGTCGACTTAGGTAACACATTCACGTCAGAACCTAAGTCCAAAGTAATAAAATCCACGTCATACTCTCCAATCTGTGCACTAAATCAGAATTCCTCATTGGTTCGCTTCCTGTGCAGTACTTGATTTACCATCTTTTGTGCGGTTGGAGTTTCCTTTCCTCTTGTGTAGTGATCAATCATATCATATAATGTACTCAACATTGCCTCATATTTGATTAGATCTACACAATTTCTCAAGAATTCTGTTAGCGTACTTTCCTTCCCTGTTGTATTTTTTGGCATTGCGCGATCTTCTTCATGATGTGTCGCAGATGTTGATGCTCCCCAATATGTTTCGAGTACGTATTTATTTACCCTTTGATATGTCTCCTTTTCTTGTTGAGGATCAAAGTTTGGTATGGGCCCTGTTGAATTTATTGCCCATTTTTCCATCTGCTTTACTTCATTTGTCCTATCGGTCCCTATTCTATCTCCTCCACACGTAACTACGACTACTCTAGGCCCTTTATTGCACCTTTTTTTTTATATAATCTGCACATTCTCATTCAAATTCAGGTTCTGGTTTCCTCTGACCTGCCACTTCACAACTAGTTGGGGACAATCTTATGTTGAATGATCCAATGCTCTGCAATACGTGCATGTCCTGCATGGATTCTGGTAGTCGTGGGACAAGTGTCCAGGTTGATTATAGTTGTAACATATCATCGATCCTCTTCCTCCTCTTCCAAAATTACCTCTACCTCAGCCTCAACCATTAAAGTTTCCTCTGCTCCCATGATTGAAACCTCTTTGATTGTTGTATTGTGGACCCCTCGCTTCTGCATCAACATTTTCTTCCTGGATCCTTTACATATTGGATGTGTTCTCCTACATCAAGCCGAACACGTGACAATCCTTCTCCTCGTGTCCTACATATTTTCAAAAATTGCAAAACAAGTTCTTTGGCGTACTTTGGTACTTCTATAGTAGTGGACACTTTGTTGGGTGATGGCCCCATTTCTTACATATCTCACAGTAGCCTCCTCCCAACAATGGATTCGGTACTCCCATGGAAAAATATTGTGCGAATGCTTGACATTCATCCTTGAGATGACCTTCAATCCTACATTTTGTACACCATAGTTGCTCACGTTTCTCCTTTCCCTTTTCCAGTTCTGCCAATTGAATTTTCAATGTATCCAACTACGTCTGAACTTGCATTATTCTGCCACTGTCTCCCATTGAAGATGACTCTAGTTTCATCAAAATATTTAGTGCTTCAAGATGTGACACAAAGTTTTGTTGGATCAATGGCCTATGAATGTGTGTTAGAAGCTTTGCAATAAACCATTCTTGGTGTTGTTGATTTTGTATCTAGAAAGTTAATCTACCCATCACATCCTTAAATATCTGATCGAAATCCCATACTGACTCTGTTTGTACTTGTTTGATCTCCTTCAATTATGTGATGTACTGCAACTCCAATTTTGGCATCTTGAACTCCTTAAAAAATGCTTGATTAATATATACTAATGTCTTGGCCTGTCCCGTAGGCATGATGCTAAAGTTACTTCATATACCATACTAGCACACGACCTATAAATGTTGTTGCTAACTGCATAATCTTCACAAATTCATCCTATACGTTCTTTGTAGCCCAAATCATCTCACACACAAGCAAGTGTTGTTTTGGGTCCTCTGACCCAATTCGTTGGAAATCCAACAACCTAATAATATTATCCACCCCAACCATGTTGTTCAATGTAGTTCCTCCTCTTGGTCATGTCGGTTGATAATGATTCTGACTATGTGAACTACTCCCACTATTTTGATTGCTACTACTCGGTCCTCCTTGGCTAACTATAATTTCTTTTGATAAACATACTAACGTTACTTCTAATTGTGGTGACACACATGAGGCCATGGACTCAATGCAGGATTCTATCTGGGTAGGACTTGTTGGCTCTTCTATTATTGGAATGGACTGTAACTTCTCTTCTTCTCCCCCTAGGTATGGTACATCCATGATTCATACTAGTGTGCAAGTTTCTCTCCCCTCTGGCTCATTGCACGACTCTCTTCTCTTAGCCTCACTATTTTTCCTCTTGTACCTCCTCCCTCTACACATTTCTCCAAACTTGTATCCTTCCTCTGGTATATCTTCATCTTGCATCCTCAGTCCTTCCCTGCCTCTTTCATTTCTTCCTTCCTTCTCTTAGACGATCCTCCTGTCATCCCCCAGTTCCCCTATGTATGTAAACCCCTTTAGCAATAATATTGCATCACCATCACATGATTTTCACACAATAGCATCTTTATCCACATATTTAGTGATTTGAAGAACCTCCAGCGCATACCTTTGAAAAAGTCCCTTTTTGTGACACTATATGATTGAATACAATCTATGACAAACTCTGCAACATAACCACCTAGTGCGCTATCCAACCAAAAATACACTGCTCGAGTAGTTTGGTTACTTATAAAATTTAGTTATCTTACCAATTCGGTAGTCCAGTTTCCTGGCGTTGTAGCACTGAACCTTCCAATTTTCTCCATCAATATTTCTAGCCACTCTGTGAGAATAACCAGAAATTCGTCAAAGAAAATTTCATGCAGATATGTGAACACATACTTTTGCAGACATTGCTTGCCACTCATCTGAGGGTTCTTGTTCTCATATCATTTGAATTCTCGTTCCTTCCTTTCCAACCATTCTGAGATATCCTTCTTAGTTGGCCTCCAAAACATCCCCTTAATCGCAAAGTTCTGGTCCTGGCTTTGTTGGCGTGCGCTCTTTTGTGTGAGATAGTCGAGTGAGGTCCCTTGTGGAATTCATGAGATCTGAAAGGCGTGATCTTCTTTAGACTGATCTCTACTAGGTTCTTCTTTTGGCCTCCCCTCTCTTCAAAAACCCAAGAACAAGGGTTATTGAACTTCATGGATGTAGGTCATTGTCATGTTGTCACCCCATGCTTTCTCTCTATTTGTCGTAATCAGTTTCATGCATTGTGGTCTCACGTAAGAACCTATTCCTTGATCTAATTGTATTCACTCTCTTTGCAATATTAACAGTTTTGTCCTCTGAGATGTTAAGATTGACTGGATTGACATGTCCCTTGCATCTGGTTGGCATCGATCTCCTTTTATCATATCATTCACTATTTGTGACATTGATTTGTCGCATGACTGTCATCTTTTTCCCCTTGGTCATTATCCATCCGTTGCATCTAAATCTGAGCTTTCGTGATCGCCAAATGACCTTCCTATCCGAATTGACACACGGTTACTCAAAATATACATGGTACACCTCGCTTCTATTTTGTGGTCCCTAGGTGCGGAACCTTGACTAGTGTGGAACCTTGACTCACATGTAACTTGGTCTTATTTGCTTTATTTTTATTTTTATTTTTTTTATTCTTATTTTTGTACATAATTTGTATATTTTTATTTTTATTATATATATAACTTATTTATTTATTTATTTCCATTTTACCCTTGGTTTTGCAAAACCACATGGTTTTATTTGATTGCACATGGTAATTGCCCATGGTTTTTATTCCCCATGGTTTTTCCTAGAGTTACTCTTGATATTTAATTTTTACATGGGGAAAATCAAGTTCACTTTAAAAATGTTTTTACATGGGTCAAATTTGTTTTACATGAATAAACTATTTGTTACATGGCGTGTTTTACATAAAACCCTAATGTATAATATGTACATTCTCATTTTATTTCATGCCCCATAAAATTAGAAACAATTTATTTTTTTGATTTCTTTAAGTATATATTTATATTCGTTTATTTCTATGTTGCACTAGTTTCTGGAACGTGGGAATGTTGATAACTTGGATAAGAGTGGTTCGAACGAGTAGAATTTTCCCCCAAATTTGCAGGAAACATCAAGTTGGGAGCGACAATATTATATATTAAAAAAATCTAAAGAATATTTTAGATTTGAGATAATAATACATTTTAAATTTTATTTCATTAAAATTGAAGGTCACTCTAGGACAACATTGCTCCTACTCTAACAACTACAATATTGAAATTACTAATTTAATTTTTGGTAATAATTATATGAATATATTTAACACAATATGAAACCTCAATATCCCTAAAGATTCGATTAGAAAATGAGAAACAAAATACATATATAAAATTTAAACATTTTCTTAAAATTAAATTTTACATATATAAATTTCAAACATCTTTGTAAATTTGAAGAATTATTTTGTTCTCATTGGAAAAAGATAAATAGTACTACTCTTGTAATATGAAAATACAATAAAAATAAATGATATGGTTGGATGATATCACCAGACAGGGTATTGATTTATCTGACTTTCATGATTAGTCTGAGTTTGAAGGGAAACATACATCTATTAAAAAAATTCCATATCCACAACTATAAAGTGAGTATTATTAAGTTTTTATATTTAAATAATTTTTGAAATAATATTTACGTGTAGTTTAGTCTTTGTTTTATAGTATGGATGTTGGCATGGCATGACACATCATCACCCTTTTCCTTCATCGACCATTGCCATCTTCTCTCGAGTGAATTGAACACATTTCCAATTTTGTCGACCCCTAACCATCAGTCATCGATGATCAACGCTTTCTCTTGCTCGATCAAAACACTTTACTAAAATGGCTGACCCGACCATTGATCATCGACGATCAAAGATTTATTTTTGCCAAACCAAAAAAATTTCTCATTTTTTTGACCCTCGATCATCAACCATAGGCGATTGGAAATTTCCTTTGGATGCATGAAAACTTTCACCAATTTCGATGTTCGATCATCGACCAATGGTCATCGGTGAATTCTATTGGTGAACTCCAACACTTAGAAATTTTCGACCAAATCTCCAACGAATCTAGACCATCACTCTATCATTCAAAATGATCTCGACCATTAATTAATCAACTCTGCCCGAATTCTACAACAACCATTAAAATGTGAATTTTGAGATTCCAAGTCAAATTTTAACTATGCGACTCTGCAGATTGACTCCATTAGATCTCTTATATAGTTATGAGTCATTTAAACTTGAATTTTGGTATTTCTCTCTAATTTTACATCGTTTTCCCCCAAATTTGCATAGACCGAAATATGGAACATCAAATTTTCCCAATTCACACTTGTCCTAGCCCATACAAGCACAATGTTTGAACAAGAGCTCAAATACCATCTTGTAACATACCCCAATCCAACTGAGGAACATTACGAGAAAAAAACACATTAAATCATAAGATTTTCTACTTGATAACTTCATGTAGCTTACCAGCTACATATCACACATGAATTTATCCATTTGATCAATACCATCATTCTAAATGAATCTAACAACATATATTAAAACAAGAATACAACTACTCAATAAATCAAAAAACACACATCCTTCATATAAACCATTTGCACAGAGGAATAAACATAATAAAATAACATAGAACTTATCTATATGCATAATAACCAATTGGTTGTGTACGAAGGATGAACCTCCCAATCATATGCATTTTTGTTCATTTCCTCTCAACAACAGGCCACCCCTGAGTTGAGGCTATGAATCCACATGGATATTTGTCGCTCTTCGTTATCCATTCTCCACACACAACATCCCCAAAACCTGGGTTCCACTCTTTTCCCCACAATCTACACAACCTAAGGAATGGGTTCCCCATTCATTGCACACAGTCCCTTAGGCATTCCCATTTCCCTTTGGGGATCCAATGCACCTAGTTGACCAAGAATCCTCTCATCTAATCCAAGAGTTCTCACAACAACCTTCACAATTCTCTTGAGCCATTTCCTCAACAGAAAAATATTTTAGAGGCTTACATCTCGATTTACAGGAACACATGCCTCTTTCTCAGCATAAAATACAACCAAAAAATGGATTCCTTCAATAACAACATGGTTGGTTATCTTCCCAACACTCATCACCCCTCTTGTTGTCCAAAATCTGCATGTAAAACTTGTCTCTCTTCTACATACGAATTCCACTTCTTCTCCTTTTCATACTTGATTCTCACTCTTCCCAATGATGATTGTACTTTAGCCCATGCTCCCCAATAACTATGGGATGTGATTCCTCACACCCACCCTCTTCAATGAGTTTAATGATTGGCTCTGGGAACACTCAACAACAAAATACAAGGTTATACACAAGGATAATAATTTGGGAATGTGGGTTGGATTAATACCCATGAATATTTCCCCCTTGGATCCCCCTCTCTCTTGTGGAATCATAGCCCCCTCATCGTTCTTCATCCCTTTCGTATCACAACCAACGATTATTGTTTTTATTAATTATTTCAATGCACATAATATACCATTTTTCCTATGACCACATTAAACCAATATGGAATCTTCGCCCCAACACATCAGCTCACTAGCCTAAATCACATTTATATAATTACATTATAATTTGAGAGGATTAAAATTGGGGATGTTACATGAATATTTCATCCAATAGAGTCATGGTTAAAATGTTGTAATGGGTTCTCAATGGCCATAGTTTCTTTATACAAATTCGTAAGAGGGATGTTAACATGGGATGAGAAAAAGTGATTTTAACAATTATCACTTAACATTAAACTTTCAAACTATCGATTTCTTGTTTAGAGTAGATTCCAATGAAGAAGAGGTATCCTGAGAATCAAAAGAAAAGGGTCATTGTCAACAAGAGAGATGGATGGTATATTTTAATTTTGACTACAGTGAGATTGTTGGTAAACAACAAGAGCTAGCCATACAATTTTCCAAGGGTTTTCAACATCAATTTATTTTTTCAACCTCACCATGGCACTATTGTCATTACATAATGGAGGAATTCCATCGAAGCATTTCCAATAAACCAAGACTCTCGACCATGGCTAGGAGTAATTGGATGATTTGGTTATGTACATGGATACATTGGAATTCCACTTACACTTGAAAGTAGCCTATATCTCCGAGTGGGTTAGGATAGGTAGTTTATTTTTTTATCGTATATAATTTTGTTCTTTCAGTAAAGTTTTCATAATAACCATTTGCTAGATTGAAATAATGTTTTGGGGACGACTTCATAGCCTAGTGGATGAGGCAGTTGGTCTGAGTTTGGTATTCTCAGCAACCCATAGGGGGGTTATTATCCCACAGTTGGAGAGAAATGTTGATCAATTTTCCTTGATCTATGTTCTAAGTGCTTTGGTAGTACTTGGTGTATTTTTCTATATGTTCCATACTTAACCAATTTTTGTAAATGTGGGTTGCAGAAATACCTTCCCTTTATCTCCATAAGCTTACAAGCTCGCAAGTCTCTATACTTAGTCAGCTTTCATTCCTTCCTTTCACGGGGTCTCATGTTGTCCTCTCTC
>ML810665.1:88559-106819 GCA_009831015.1 Picea engelmannii
AGATGATTTCTTGATTGTGGAAGTCTTGTTGTGAGGACCAAAACCATTGTTGAACATCCCACAACCTGCATTTTGACGTAGACCCCCTACCCTCAGGCCAAGATCCACTTAGGATCTTCACTAAAACCACGCCAAGGGCTAATCAACCCTTTGTTTGAGCCACAAGGACTTCGGATTTTAGGAGTTGGAGAGTCCCGATGTATTTCCACATGTCTTGACAAATGTCGAAATGTGAATTGTCAATGAGGTTTGACCGCACCAACACACACCACCTATTGCCACGAAATATGGCTTTTCGGGACTTGAGAGAACGACCCAACAATCGTTCCTCTTGCCTTAAGGTTCCCCAAATTCCAAATTTCCAAAATGTCGAAATAGGTTCAACGTCCCATGGAATGCGCGATCGATGGTCTTTCGGGACTCCGCGTACCGGGAGTTCGCGATTCTTGATCCCAACTCACTTGCCGCACCAATTCCCGAATTTCCGAAATAGCGACCCTTTTTCGGGATTTCGTGTACTGGGAGTTTGAAACTCTTGGTTCCAAAAATCACTTGTCTCCTCTACTTCCCGAACCCTGAAATGATGAAATTCCAAAATTTCACTCCGACGACACTTCGTGTTTCACGACTTCGGGATTTTCAATGCTAAGATCCCCGACTCCTTGTCAATGGAAATGTCGAAACGTCGATCCCTGAAATGATGAAATGACCTTCAAGGATACTTCGTGTTTCGCGACTTCAGGATTTTCAATGCAGAGGGCCCCGACTCCTTGTCATCAGAATTTCTGGTATGTCGAACCCCAAAATACCAAAATTTCACCCTTAGCAATCCTTTTCATGATTTGGGTTTTAGAGTGACCAAGGATTTTGGCCTGCACTCCGAACTTACAGATCCCGAATTCCTAAAATGATCTGACAGCTCAGACAAACCATGATCAACGGTCCATGTTGTTTCTTGATGACAGGGTGGTGGATTCATCCAACTCCTAACCACCTGGAAGCTCCTCTGGATCCTGCAGTCCTCGCAACTTCGCGAGTTCTCCACGGAGAATTCTGACCACCAGATGCACTCTTCAATGACCCCTGTCCAACGAATCGACGTTCTCCCTCCTGAACTCAACTTCTATGAGACAATTTCAATCTCCACCTCCCTTTGAAGTGTTTCGATCTCCGTCTTCCTTTGAAGTGTTCAAAGGTGTTATCCCTCCTGAGCTTTTACTTGCAAGCTAAATTCTTCCCAAAAGGATCCATTCTCGCACTCCTTGCGACAACCTTCAAATAACCTCTGGTTATTTGAGTCTTCGACCCTGTGCACTCCTTGAAATAGTGGTCCTTCAACCTTCCTTCTGGATTTATAAAATCCAAGGCTTTAATTGGCATGTACACACCTTGCATGGCTATGTGCTTCACCTTCACTTCAGCTAGTATGAGAACAACGGTATCTCTCCTGAGATTTATGAGATAAAACTCAAATCCTCATCAATGCACACCTTGCGGACGTTCGCTGCACTCCTTGCAAGAATTTTTAGGAAGAGAAACAATTGAAACTCATTTTTCTCCTCTCTCAGGTTTCATACTCCCAACATGAAATCATACACACAACACATCATTGAAAACAAATGCATAGCAGAGAAACAAAGCAACTGTAAACATAGCATTCAACAAATGTAAACAATAAGCATCACAACACCATGAAAATTGAGTCAAAGATTCATATATTAACTCAAGTGCTCCTGTACATGGGTTCTTCTCTAGAGCTCTCTGCTACAACTCTCCAGCTTATCAATCTTGAATGAATATCCCCAAAGTTACAATGATACAAGGGTGAGGGTGTCTATATTTGTTTTCCCTCCTACTCTCTAAACTGTCTAATCTATGAATTCAAATCTACCTACTTTCATTAATTATGTATAAATGCCTTTACATTCTACAGATGAGAGCAGTGCTCAAGATATGTTTACAACATCTAAGATATAAATGTAAGTATGCTTTCCCCAACTATCACATTAATATCTGCTTCATTAATTTTTCAAAACATTTCAAAAACGTGCGTTGGTTCTTTTCCAGTTGTTTTCCGCCTTTTACGTTGCTTGCTTGGCTGGCTGCTTACGATGCTCCTGCATCATAATCCCTTGTTTGAAAATTTTCACGAACTCTTGTTCATGAGATCTTGCACGGTCTGCCCATGATTTTGAATTGCTTCTTCATCCTTTCAACTGGCATCTTCAACTGGATGTCCCTTCCACTTGACCAAGTATTCAAAATACTCCTTTCTCCTGATCCTTCTGCTAATCCTCTTGTCAATTATGCTTTCCATTTGTGGCTTTCCAGCTATAGGAATTTGTTTTGTCCATTGAATTTCATTCTTCTTATCTTCTTCTCCTACTTCTTCAGCTCTGTAAGGGTACAAATCCACGACATTGAATATAGGCGATATTCCGACCCCATCAGGTAATTCAATCTCATATGCGTTTGCCCCAAATTTCCTTATGACCCTGCATGGTCCAATATTTTTCATCTTTAGTTTATTATACGTTCCCCTTGGGAACATTTCCTTCCTTAGATGCACAAGAATCATATCACCAACTTCAAATTGAAGTTATTGCCTGTGTTGATCTGCTCTCTGCTTTTATTCTTGACTTGAACTCTACAATCGCTCCTTAATTTGGTTGTGAATCTCCTTCATTCCTTCTGCAAAGTCCTCTACACTAGCACTTATGAATTCAACTTGATCTGCCTCTTTCAATTTAGAAACTCCTTTTGGCTGCATTCAATATACAATCTGGAATGGACTCTGCCATGTGCTTCTATTGAGTGAATCATTGTAAGCGAATTCTGCCTATGGCAGAATGTGATCCCATTGACTGTGGTGTTCAGTCACTAAGCTTCTTAACAAATCTCCCAAGCTCATGTTCACAACCTCTGTCTGTCCATCCGTTTGAGGATGATATGATGAGCTAAAAGACAAACTTGTCCCCAACTTCTTCCATAAGGTCCTCCAGAAATTCCCTATGAACTTGGTATCTCGATCAGACACGATACTCTTTGGAAAGCCGTGAAGTCTAACGACTTCCTTGAAAAGAAGGTTCGCAATATGAGCTGCGTCATTGGTTTTCTGGCATGGTATGAAATGTGCCATTTTTGAAAATATGTCGACTACCACAAATATTGAATCACATTCTCTTTATGTTCTTGGCAGTCCCAATATAAAATCCATGCTCACTGCGTCCCACGGCCTTTCAAGTATGGGCAATGGTTGGTATAACCCTGTCTTCTTCCTTTTTCCTTTCGTGTGCTGGAAAATTCTGCACCTGTCCACAAATTTCTTGACATTTGTCCTCATCCCTGGCCAAAAATATGAGCCATTCAACTTTGAGAACGTCTTGTCATGACTGAAATGTCCGACCAATCCTCCACTGTGTTTTTCCTTTAGCAGATTCTCCCTCATGGAGCCTTTCAGAATACATAGTTGATTTCCCTTGAACAATAATCCATCCTGGATCATGTATTCAGTCCATTGGCTTTTGTCCCTAAGAATTGGATTCTCAGATGCTTCATATGCGTCTTTAAAATCTGGGTCATCCCTGTACATTTCTTTGAGGTTATCAAAACCCAAAGTCTTGACTCTGAATTCCTGCATAAGCAAACATTTACTGCTCAAAGCATCAACAACTTTGTTAGCAGTTCTAGAAATATGCTTAGTCACAAAAGTAAAATTCTACATGAATTCAACCCATTTATAATGTTTTTGGTTCAACTTCTCCTGTTGAGTCACAAATTGCAAAGCGTGATTATCGTTGTACAAAACAAACTCCTTGGGAACCAAATAGTGTCTCAATTTCTTCAATGCTTGTATGACTGCATAGAATTCCTTGTCATATGTGGAGTACTTAATCTTCGCTTCATTCAGTTTTTCACTGAAATATGCAACTGACCTGTCATCTTGGCTCAAGACCGCTCCAATTGCAAACCCACTCGCGTCACACCTGACCTGGAATGTCTTGCTAAAATCTGGAAAAACCATAATTGGTTGCTCAATGATCTTCTTCTTCAGCAGATTGAAACTCTTCTTCGCTTCCTCCGTCCAATGAAAAGATTTATGTCTTTTCTTCACCGTATCTACCATCGGTGCGCTAATTCCACTGAAGTTTTGGATGAATTTACTGTAGAAGCTAGCCAAACCGAAGAAGCTTCGAACTTCAAACACGCTCTCCGGTGATGGCCAATTCTTAATCGCCTTTATCTTTTTCGGATCCATTTTCAGCTCATTTGCAGAGATAACAAAACCCAAATAAATGAGTTATGTCCTCATAAATGACAATTTCTTCATATTGATCAACAATTTTTCTTGCTATAATCTCCTCATTACTGCAACTAAATGCTTTAAGTGTTCTTCTTCTGTTTTGCTAAAAATTAATATATCGTCAAGATATACAATGACACATTTCCCTATGAAATCCTTCAGGACTTCGTTCATCAACCTCATGAAAGTACTAGGCGCATTCATTAAGCCAAATGGCATGACAAGCCATTCATACAGCCCCTCATTCGTCTTGAATGTTGTCTTCCATTCATCACCTTCTCTCATTCGAATTTGATGATACCCTCTTTTCAAATCAATCTTTGAAAAAAATCTTGCTCCACTCAAGCAATCCATCAAGTCATCCATCCTTGGCAATGTAAATCTGTATCTGATGGTAATATTATTGATTTCCCTTGAGTCTGTAACATTCTCCAGCCTCCATCTTTCTTTGGGCTGAGCACTGTCAGAACAACGCATGGACTCAAGCTTTCTCGAATCAATCCTTTGTCCATTAAGTCCTAGACCTGTCTCTTAACTTCTTCATTTTCCTGTGGAGTCAACCAATATGCTGCTTTGTTCGGTAAAATGGCTCCAGGTATAAGATCGATATGATGACTTATACACCTGATAGGTGGCAACGAACAAGGTAGTTCGTCCACTACTATATCAACAAACTCTCCCAACAACTCCTAGATTTCTTCTAGTAAATCATCTATCCTTGTACTGATTAAAACAAATTTGGGCTTCCTGACCACAATAATTTGTGTGTCTTCCTTCTTCTTAACCTCATCAAGAAGTTCCTTCCCACTCATGAGAAGTACAGTGTTTCTCATTTCTGTTTTCACTTCTTTATCCTTAATTGGCAGCAACATGTGAGTCCTACCATTTTTTTCCAGGGTGTATGTGTTCTTTCTCCCATCATGAACTACGTTTCTGTCATATTTCCATGGTCTACCCAGCAATAGATGAAAAAAATCCATGGGAATGACATCACATAATATTTCATCTTTATATCCTCCTATTTTAAATTCAACTAAACACTGTTTAGTGACATTTACCTGATGTCCTTTTTGTAGCCATGAAACTCTGTATGGTCTTGGATGTACAACAGTCTCCAGCTCCATCTTTTCTACCATCTCTGTAGATACGAGATTGTCTGTGCTACCTCTATCCATTATGAACTTGCATGCCCCGTCTTTAGTTTTGTAGGCAGTCTGAAACAGACTATTTCTTTGGGATGGGTTCTCTTCCTCCTTCTCTGGCTTCAAGAGAGCTTTCCTCATCATCAAAGATCTTCCGCCCTCAGTGTCTTCTGCCTCAAAATTCCATCCTTGAGCTTCGGTAATGTGAGTTTCACCACCATATTTGTTCTTATCTGGACACTCATAGGATTTATGTCTGATTTTTCCATAGACAAAGCATTTCACTTCAACTCCTCTGCCTCTTCCTCTTCCTCTGGCTCGAGGAAAAGTATTTCTATCAACATATTGCCTTCCCTGTGAGCTTCCTCCTTTTTCAGGTTGAGTTTGAGGTTTCTTTCACTCTTCTTTAGGTCTCTGAGTTCTATCTTGGAAAATTATTTTTCCTCTGGCTTGACATCTACCTCGGCCTCTTTGTCCTTGCTTTCAGCTCAGCTTCTCTTCAGATTTCAGAGTCATCTGATAAGCATCTTCCATAGTCTGAATGGTCATCATTCTCATCTCATCTTGAATGTCATATCGTAGACCATTCATGTACGTGACAACTTTTTCATCATCGCTTTCCCGATGACCTACTCTGATGTTTATCCTGTAGAATTATTCAGTGTATTCCTTCACTGACATCAACTTCTGTCTCAAATTTTGCATCCTCTGAAACAGAGTGATTTGATAATCCTTGGGTATAAATTTGGCTTTCATATTTGCAACCATTCTATCCCAGCTTTTGATTTTCTGCTTGCCCTTGCATCGTCTGTCAGCCTACAGTTCATCCCACCACAATGTTTCATGCCCTTTAAGCCTAGTAATGACATGTTTGATTTTCTTATCTTCCTCAATATCCTCATAGTCGAAGTATTTGTCTAGAGCTCTAATTCAGTCTAGAAGTTCTTCAACATCCAAGTTTCCTTCATACACTAGAATGTCCATTTTTCTCTGGCACCTATCCTTGCAACAACCCTGAATAGGCATTCTTCTGCAGCATCTTCGACCGCAACTTCTTCATTTCCAACCTCATTTTCACTTTCAGCCTCGCTGATATCCCCAACGTTGACTGCGTGCCTCTGTGTTGTCTCCATAGCATCAATCCTGGCACGTAATTCACGCATCTCTCTTTCCCTTGCTGGATCAGGTATTTGCCTGTCTCTTCTTCTCGACATTTCTCTTTCCTCTACTAGATCAGGTATTTTCCTGTCTCTTCTTCTTGGCGGCATGGCTGTAAAATTTTCTACCTTCTCTCTTCTATAGAAAGAAAATAATTTGTTTTGTGCTTTGATACCACAACTGACGCAGACCCCCTGCCCTCGGGCCAAGATTCGCTCAGGATCTTCACTAAAACCATGCCAAGGGCTAATCAACCCTTTGTTTGAGCCACAAGGACTTCGTCTTTTAGGAGTTGGAGAGTCGAGATGTATTTCCACAGCTCTTGACAAATGCCGAAATGTGAATTGTCAACGAGGGTTGATCGCTCCAACGCACACCACCTGTTGCCAAGAAATTCGGCTTTTCGAGACTTGAGAAAACGAACCAACAAACGTTCCTCTTTCCTTAAGGTTCCCCGAATTCCGAATTGTCGAAATGCCGAAATAGGTTCAACGTCCCATGGAATGCACGGTCGATGGTCTTTCGGGACTCCGCGTACCGGGAGTTCACGATTCTCGATCCCAACTCACTTGCCGCACCAATTCCTGAATTCCCGAAATAGCGACCCTTTTTCAGGATTTCGTGTATCGGGAGTTTGAAATTCTCAGTTCCAAAAATCACTTGTCTCCTCTACTTCCCGAACCCCGAAATTTCAAAATGCCAAAATTTCACTTCGACGACAATTCGTGTTTTGCGACTTCGGGATTTTCAGTGCTAAGAGCCCCGACTCCTTATTAACGGAAATGTCGAAACGTCAATCCATGAAATGATGAAATGACCTTCAAGGATACTTCGTGTTTCGCGACTTTGGGATTTTCAATGCAGAGGGCCCTAACTCCTTGTCTTCACAATTTCCAGTATGCCGAACCCCAAAATACCAAAATTTCACCCTTAGCAATCCTTTTCGCGATTCGGGTTTTAGAGTGACCAAGGATTTTTGCCTGCACCCTAAACTTATGGATCCCGAATTCCCGAAATGGTCTGACGGCTCAGACAAACCATGATCAATGGTCCACGTTGTTTCTTGATGACATGGTGGTGGATTCATCCAACTCCTAACCACCTGGCAACTCCTCTGGATCCTACGGTCCTCGCGAGTTCTCTATGGAGAATTCTTACCACTAGATGCACTCTTCAATGACCCTTGTCCAACGAATCGACGTTCTCCCTCCTGAACTTAACTTCTACGAGACGATTTCAATCTCTGCCTCCCTTTGAAGTGTTTTGATCTCTGTCTTCCTTTGAAGTGTTCAAAGGAGTTATCCCTCCTGAGATTTTACTTGTAAGCTCAAGTCTTCCCAAAAGGATCCCTGCTCACACTCCTTGTGGCAACCTTCAAATAACCTCTGGTTATTTGAGTCTTCGACCCTGTGCACTCCTTGCAACAATGGTCCTTCAACCTTCCTTCTGGATTTATAAAATCCAAGGCTTCAATTGGCCTGCGCACACCTTGCACGACTCTGTGCTTCACCTACACTTCAGCTGGTATGAGAACAACGGTATCTCTCCTGAGCTTTCTGAGATAAAACTCAGACCCTCCTCAACACACACCTTGTGGACGTTCATTGCACTCCTTGCAGGAATTCTCAGGAAGAGAAAAAATTGAAACTCATTTTTCTCCTCTCTCAGGTTTCATACTCTCAACATGAAATCATACACACAACACAACATTGAAAACAAATGCATAACAGAGAAACAAAGCAACTGTAAACATAGCATTCAACAAATGTAAACAGTAAGCATCACAACACCATGAAAATTGAGTCAAAGCTTCATATATTAACTCAAGTGCTCCTGTACATGGGTTCTTCTCTACAACTCTCCATCTTATCAATCTTTAATGAATATCCCCATAGTTACAATGATACAAGGGTGAGGGTGTCTATATCTGTTTTCCCTCCTACTCTCTAAACTGTCTAATCTATGAATTCAAATCTACCTACTTTCATTAATTACGTATAAATGCCTTTACATTCTACAGATGAGGGCAGTGCTCAAGATCTGTTTACAACATCTAAGATATAAATGTAAGTACGCTTCCCCCAACTATCACATTAATATGCTCTTCATTAATTTTTCAAAACATTTCAAAAACGTGCGTTGGTGCTTTTCCAGCTGTCTTCCGCCTTTTACGTTGCTTGTTTGGCTGGCTTCTTACGATGCTCCTGCATCACATTTCCACATTATTCAAAATGAACCGACATTTCTGCAACATCCAAAAAGAACCTACATTAACACTTATTCAATTTTACAAATTCAAATGTTGGAAACCTCCCATCACGTCATCCCTCTATCTCTCACAACTCGCATTTCCACATTCTCCTTTTCGACCTCTACATCACTCATTATGCACCTTTCATACTTAGTCAATTTCCATGAATCTCAATCCATAATCACTACTTTCAAGAGAATTTAGAGTTCCACTACCACATCAATTTTCACACGTTTGGATTAATATCATTATTAATCTGATGTGATTTTTCGTAAAATCCTTGTTATAAATTCAAATCCAAATAGTAATTAACATTAATAAATTGAATGTCTCGACATATGATATTATGACATATATGTGATAAATTTAGCAACACTTATATCATCGATAAAAGAGATTACCTTAACAAGACCACCACCTATTCACTAAATCTACCTAAGAAAGCATGTTGAGTAAGAGAAAATAGTCATAGTGCAAAGATACAATCAACACCCTTGGACATGAAGACCGTGAGTTTCATTGGTTTGGGGCTTATAATTGGTATTAAAGACTTTCACCAAAGGATAAAATCTCAAACAAAGTTTGGACTTTAGGAATAGTACAGTTTGGGTGTATGCTTGAGGTATTTAATTTCAAGGAACTAGTTTTATGGTGTGCAAATAAATTCAATTCCAAGCAGAGGATAATTCAGCTGGAAGAAAAGACACCAATCACTCTTACACCGATTGTTTTCAGAAAAATGTTGCAACTTTCCACACCCAAAAAGACACTCAAGGGTCCTGAAGCAGATGATTTTTGAATTCTTGTGATGGGGGAGCAAGCCTCCTAAAAAGATTTCTCACAAATTCACTCAGTGATCCCAGAGATTCTACTCAAATTGAGGTATGCTCACTCAAATATCCATATAGATAATTTGCATGGTTATTTGCAAGGATTGATGGGAAGGATTCCATAGATGTTATTCCAAGGTATGTTCTTTATATTATGAATTACTCTATTCATGACAGTGTCATTTTTTATTGGGCGAGTATTATTTCAAATGAAGTCTCTTTTCAATTGAGGAATTTCCACTCAAAAAAATAAATTTTATATGACTTCTTATATAATTTATGCCATATTCTGCTACCATGTGTTTAAATAGAAAAAAGATGAATATGTCTACAAGGAATTTGTTAGCACTTTTAGTGCTATAATATCAAGTATGAGTGATGTCCACAATAGGGAACAAAATATTCCATCAAAAGTTTGACTAAAACAAATAGATGCACGTTGGTCAAGAAGAATTAAATGTTTATGAGAAATTATTGTTGAATGGGATGCCATCAATTCAAAAAGAAGTGATATAGTTTTCAAACTTCTTGATGTAACAAATCATTTGGAGGGTTCACATTTAATAATGGATATTATATTGCTTACAAAGGATCAAATTCAAGAACAATTGGACTCTTTCAAAATTTCATGGGCCAATGAATTTAATGACATAACTGAATTTTCGCAAGATGAAGTGGAAAAGTGGTTAATCCACTATGTTAAAAAAATGAAGCTCAAGTGGATATAATTCATTAGTTAGGTTTTGAATTAAAGGATATTGAAGACAAGTTGTTCGATCTCAAGATCAAGCATGAGTAAATGGTTACACCATTGCGAGAGTATATTGAATAATGATTAAATAATTCTTTGGTTAGAATAGTCAATCTTGAGTCTCAAGAAGCAATTACAACCATTAGGGTACCTCCAACTAAACAACACATAAAGAAAACTTCAGCAAGAAAACAAAGGAGTTTTTTCCAACATAGTAAGTAGAATAGCCATTTCATCGAGATTTTACTTTCTTCTATTCCTCTCAATTAGCAATCATCTAACCTTTATTTTTCATGATATGTGAATATCAAAGGTTAATTCTAAATGTGCCTTCTCTTTCTTCCAGGTATTTTCATCTATTATATGATCTATGGGAGCCCCATATGAGTCTATTAGGATGAACACATTTCATTTTCCAGAGATTATAAACTCTTTTTAAATATTTTCATATTTAAAGCTCTCATAGAACTATTTGGGGGACATAGCTAGTGTTATCTCAGACTTTGAGTTTTAAGAATGAGATTTCAAGTGTGTGCCTATCAAAACCCTTATGAGTTTTAATTGAAAGTTCATGTTAATTTCTCTGCATATGTGGTCATTTACTCTCATCTTGTCAAATGATGTGTCCTACTTTACTTTATGCTATAATGAAAATATTGTGCTATGAGATTCCTCATTTTACTCTTTTGCAGTCTTGTAAAATAGTTATTATTGTGAATAGTTTTTTATTAACAAGCATGATCCTTTCTTAGGCATTATCTTTGTGTGTATATTCTGGTCCTTTCTTAGTGTGTGTATAGTTATTTTTGAACAAGCTTGATCCTTTCTTAAGCATTATTTTGGAACAAGTCTTTGAATAGTCTTTAAGAACGACAGTCTCCAACATGATCGAGTGAAGGTGTGAGAGACAATTATAACTACGGGGAAGTGGGTAGTGATAGGTCCCAAAGGCCCATCAAAATTTATTTTGGGTTACCTCCCCCTTTCAAGAGCTACTTGGGTAAAGATACCTAATATTGGTCACTAAGATACCTCTTCACATGAGTAAAAAGTTACCTTGCCTTCATGTTGAAATCACATAGTCCAAGGATCTTCAATATTGAAAGAGCAAGGAGTCTTAATCACACCTCTAGTCCATACCTTAACATTATCCACTCTGAAAGAGTGCACCTATTATCGAATGGGTTGGGACCATGTCTGATAGAAAGAATTATGGCTCCATAGAAAATTAACTTCTATGTATTAAGTGTAAGTGACCTAGGGGAATTATTTAGATTCATATCCCCAGAGTCCTAACTTAACTGCAATTTTGTTTTTGGTTCCCAAGGGGGCTTAAATGTGTTTTAAGGTAATTGGTTTATTTTAAGGCTAATCTTGGCATCATGAACCAAGCATATTTTGTTTTTGTGTGCTTGTGATGTGAGTAAAATTAAACTACTGAAAACAAATGCTTAAAATAAATGGTATTGAAATAAAATCTAAATAAATATGCAAATAATTTAAGGAAAGTACTAAATGTTGATTTTTCCTTTAATTAAAATAGAAATAATTTTCATAAAAAATTATATTTTTCAAACCAAAAAATCATTTCCTAAACAATCCTACATGCAATTAGATTTACTAAGGAGAAAAATCCCTATTGGAAAGAAAAAAAATATGGGTCCTAAGTGGCATTTTTATTTTTCTCTAAGGGTTTATGAAAATATGACCCACATGAACATTCTATAACAGAAAAAATGAAATGGCCTATGGCTATAGAAGATAGCTAAAAATTTGCAATGCAGCTATCTATATGCCCTAACCGATATGCCTCATTTTCTTTTAATTTTTCAAATTAAAATGAAATGAAATGTAAGAAACGAAACCTACACATGTAAACAACCACTGAAATGCAAATTTGCAGCCTATTTGCAAAGAAAAAATAGAAATTCAAACCCTCAAAAAATATCTTGAAGGAAAGGTACTAAAACCATAAGGGGGTTTGTTCCTAAATACTTTGGATTTTTAAATGTTTTAAGACAAACCTACAAAATAAAACTCTAAATGAGCATCTAAAGACCCTAAAAAACAACCCAACAAACACACAAAAGCAAGAAAAACTGGAAAAAACAAAGGTTTTAACCCCCACAGAATGTTACCTCAGAAAGTGCATTGGCCCATGAAGAAAGGTACCTTGTTTATTGCATTGGCCAACTTAGGAATTGGACCATATTAATGTGTTATTCAATGCATTTGTTGACCCCAATAATTGTGTCGGTATCTAGGGGGTCTTATGTGCCTAGGAGCTCGACTCTACGAGATTCCTAAATTATTTTTGGCCCCTATTACCTGCAAACACAACACATAAAGCTATAGGAAATAAAAATAAAAAAAAAACATAAAAAAAAACTCAAAAAATAAATTAAACTGAAAAATAAAACCATTTACCACACACCACAACCAAGGATCTTGATATTGGCTCGAATACATCCTGGAGTCGCCACTCTGTTGGTGAAAATTTGTAAACAGAGTGAGTAAATTTGTAAACCTTGCAGTTGCTACAATATTACACACAAATGAGTTAGAAAACTAAAAACCGTAGCTTTCAAAGAATTGATTTATTCCTGAATCTATGTTATTCTTATAGATGGAAGTAAAATTAAACAAAAAATAAAAGACAAGGACAAAAATTTGATCGAAGAATAAATGAATCAATTACCCAAATGGTAGAATTCACAATATCACCTATGGAGAGCTCTTGAAGGTGTTGATATTATGGTGGCCTCTCCTTGGGAGTGTTCTTAGATTTCCTTGAGTGTGTGGTTGTAGTTTCTCTCTCTTCTAGTTTTAGATGGCTGCAATAGTGTGCTCCTCAAGAAGCGAGGGTTTTAGTGGTAAAGGGACAAAGATAGGGTAAAAAATCCATAATGAGGGAAAATGAGAGCAAGAGGATTGAAAGAGTGAAAAATGAGAGTGGTAATGAAATGGGGGGAGACCTCTCCTTGTTTTATAGGAAAAATAAGAAATTTCTCTCATATTTTTGTTTTTTGAAATTAAAAATAGGAGGGAAAGTCATAAAAATGGTTTATGACTTGATTAAGTGGGATTAACTTTAGGGAAATGGTTCCTATAGTTAATTAAAGGGGATATTACGTAAAAGTGGTTTTTTATGGATTTATGAGTGAAATTAACTTTAGGAAAAGGGTTCCTAAAGTTAATTAAAGGTGATATGGTGTAAAAGTCATGGTACCCATACTATTGTTGGAGTATTTCGATACACCTAGCATTTTGGTCTAGGTGAACCATTTTTATGTGATAATAATTACGGCCTTGAAATATTCACTATGTTCCTTCCCATCATCTCAATGATATCTCTACTTTGATTCCATTCACCACTCATTCTAAATTTTTTGGGTTCTCTTTGGTCCATCGATACTCGTTGCCTCTTACAACCCAATCTTCGTCTTATCTCATTCCAATGAATTTTCATTTATGTGGTGACCTCCAAGGTGATGTTATCATTGATGCATATTCCATGTTGACATCCTATCAATATGTTTAATTATCCTTTTATTCTCATTACCCAATTAACTTTGGGCCTTCTCTCTCTAAAACTATTCTCATTCCCTCCGTGAATTCACCATCTTGGAGTTATCTCTCAAGGATATCTCACACTTATCATTTGTATTAGACTCTACATCATTCTCAGTTTGCACACTCATGTCATCCTTGGTGTTATCAGACTCAATATTAATAGAGTAACTTTGATTCTCTTGCATCACTCGACAAATTAGATGTTGGTGTCATAAAATAGTTTCTAAAAAATTAAAAAATCCATTACATATCTTGCAACACCCCAGTTTTTAATCCCCATATTAGTGATGTATATTTGTAAATATTGTACATGGCCATGGGCCAAGCAATGTAATATATAAACAATCTACATTGAAAATAATAAAATGAAATACATCAACTACAGAAAGTTGAGGACGAAGTCACGGGGGATAAGTTTCCATAAGAGAGGGGGAGGATCCCAAGTGCCTAATTTTTATGTACCAAATGTTTAAAATATCATAATAAACTAGAAGTACACACCATGTACACCAATGTGAGATGGATCACATCTCCAATATAGATAATAGATATGAATTACACAATAACTCCTTAAAGAATAGGAGAACCTCCTCCAAATACCCGAATACATGCATACATCACAATTCACATCCCCGCAATAATGAATACATGATATCTATGTATACATATTCACACACTACACATGAAGCCCCTTTACTATTAGGTCGACTCTATTACATGTACATTTACACATTACATGTAAATTTATCCCCATATATTCCCCCCCTTGGGGTCATATCATATACATTTAACCCCATATATGCCCCCCATGGGTCATAACACTAATAAACCCATGCTAGTTTTTAAAATCATGTTATTATTAATATTTACCTCCTTTGACTTATCAAACCAATCATTGAATGCATGTAAGAGGTTGGTGGGTAAATTCATCTCACATAGTTATTGAAGAATGGGCTAAGTATAAGCATGTAAGAGGTGGATGGAAAAGTCATTTCACCTAGTTATTAGAGCATGGGATGGGTACAATAATTTTGGGGGACTTTGAGAATCAAAGCATGCATGGGAGAAGAAAAGGAGATTCAAGTATAGAGAGAGGGTATTTTTTATAGCTGGGGAGAGGAAAGGAAAATAGATTTCTAGGTAATGGGAAGAGAATGCAGCCATAATAGGTGTTGAGGATAGCTTGTTAGAGCTAGAAAATGCATGTAGAGTTAGGTTGTTAAGCCTATGAGTGATTTTATGTCAAGGAAACTACCCAAGAGAAAGTGAAATTGTTGTTGTGAGCATTCTTGTTACAACTGGAATTCCTAGAGTCCCCAACTGGAAGATTTCCTGGCCAACATGTGCTAGAGCCCTGGAGGAAAGTGGGATTGCCTGAGGAACTACGTGGCAAAGAAAGGGATCACATTCCTTGGGTTGTGTAGGTTGAGGGAAAAGAGACCTTGTGGATCAGAATTTTTGTAAGAATTAGCTTGTTGTGATTTCTTATTGGGTATTGAACTATTGAGTGGACAATAGGCAGTCATAGGAACCATTCTTTCTTGTGAATTCATCACCCCAACACGAGGGTGACCTTCTACTGAGAGAAATCGAGAAGCAGAGTCTATGGTTAGGTGGAATGTTCGTCGCCTACAACCAGTTGTGTATATTGTTCATTAAGATAAGTGTTTTTATCACTGTTCTTATTTGTAGTTTAATGATATGCTTTATTGTTGCATTTCACTCTATGTTTTGAGTGTTTTTATGTTGGTGTGTATGCTTAAATGGGTGCATTTAGAAATTTAAAATTAATGGCATTTTTATCATGTTGCATGCACTTATTTGTAATGGGTATAAAAGTGTTTCATTTTTTCATGGTAATGGGTACAATAAAGTTGATATCAAATCCATGGTTGCAACACAAGACCTATATGGGACTATTGCAGAACAACAAACTTTTCTTGTGTTAAAGTGGGCAAAAAAACCCAAATTTGTGATTGTGTATTAGAGTTATTTGGTGTAGGGGTTGATTTGGATTTGAGTGGTCGAAATCGACTTAGAACGTTGAGTCTATAGTTTCTATGACAACCGCTACAGTCACGAGCTCAAATTTTGGAAAAAGAGACTAAGTGTCAAAAATACTTGTAAATTTCATATATGTATCGCACAAAAATATTTTTTGTGCAATACAATGTGTCTCGCATGAAAATATTTTTCATGTGCTACAACATTCTTGCTAAGGAAGATGGGATAAAAAATTAGAAATTTTTCTTAAAACTTAGAAGAAGTTTGCATATCACATAAATATAACTTTGTTGTGATGCAATGTATCAGACCTAAATATTTTTGGTGCGATATGCCGCAAAGGAGGAACAGACATTTTTTACTTTAGAATTTTTTTGAGAAAATTGTGTATTTGATGAAAATGTTTTTGTGCAACACAATGTGCATCACATGAAAACATTTTTCATGCTACACAATGTTTATAGCAAGGAAGTGGACCCAAGACTTGAAAAATAATTTGAAATTTTTTTAGAAGGATTGCATATCGTGCAAAAATATTTTTTTTTCAATTTGGTGTATCAAACCAAAATAATTTTGGTGCAATACACCTCAAAAGAATAAAGTCTCAGGATATGCGATAAAGATAGGAGCATTGATGTCATAAATAAAAGTTAAAAAGGAGCAATGTATTGTACCATAAAATTTTACAATGTGATACATCGCAAGAAGATAGTTTTTGGTAGTGTGAAAGATAACGAAGGATGGAGAGAAGGAGGACTTAAAAGAAAAACTTGAAGAAATAAAAAAAGATAAAAATTTGCAATGCAATGTATCGCACAAAGAAAATTTAAGTGTAATACATCGTGGAAATTAATTTTATAAAGTGAGACAAAAAAGTTGCATGGATTAAAATTGTGGAATGCAATACATGCCGTGGTGAAAAATTATCTGCTGCAATAAATAAATTTATGAGGTGTGAAAAAGACATCGCACGATATAAAATTATGGGATGTGATATATCACTCCATCAAAATTCATTTGTCATGATGGATAAAATTTGGTTTTGTAATATATCGTTACACCAATATTTATTTGGCGTGATAGGAAAATAAATATGGCGTGATGCCATAAATAATAGAAGAAAAACTTGTCATGGAAGAGAAGAAAGGAGGGTGACATGCCACATCAATGAAGAGAAAGATGAAGAAGAATTAAAAAACAACTCAAACTAAAATCTTGTTTTGGCCATAAAAAAAAGTAGAAAAACTCATAATTAGATGAAAATTTAAGGGTATGTCCACAATAAGGAGGAATACAAAAGTGTTAGTGAGGCTCACTCACCAATTCTGCTCCAAAATTCCAAAAAATGCAAATTAGTGGTTTTCAAATAATAGGGTGGTACTCCTTGGTAGAGTCCCTATTGCTAATGAAATTGTTATGGTGAGTTAGGAAATAATACATGGTGAAACTCGACGGATATTTTTCCCGAATTCTAAGGGTTTTGGACTAGGAATGCAAAAACAAGCCAAAATCCACTATTTTGAGCCACATTTTAGGGATTTTTGAGATCTTCAAATGAGGAAAAGGGACTCCAGATTGCAAATTTGGAAAATTTTATTTAGTTGGCAATCTAACTCCTTAATGATCCATACAAATTTTTCTTACTAAATTTTTCCCAATTTTGCTCCATTTGGGAGATAAGAATTTTCGCTAAAAATCCTAAGGCCAGAGGAAACACAAAAAGGAAAAAGTTGGCAAATCCATATTAATGTAGAATTTGAAGGGGGCATTAGATTACCGATCTCGGAGTTGTTGTGTACTCACAATCAAGAATACTATCAACACCTAATATAAAAGTTTTCTTGGTTCTCACTATATTTTCTTCTATCAATGGAAAAATATAGTCTCTCATCTAGATTGCACCAACGAAAAGAGGGCACAATTGAATAGAAAGGGAAAATTCGTAAATCCATAAATTTTAGCTCAAAACCCAAAATGAGGCACACGTATATTTATTGGAAATATAATTCATATGAGATTACATCTAAAGGCTCTGAATCTAAATTAGTACATGAATATTATTCTTAAATTGAGATGAAGAAGGATAAGAGATTGCAAATGGGAGTGAAAAGATATAGAGCAGAAAATGAAAGGTTGATAAGAGATCAGGAGGACCATAATTAAAGTAATACTCAACTATTATAGAGTCTAAATAATTTGCAAAGAAAACCCAATAAAGATTCTATCACAAAATGTGCAACCAGTGCAA
>ML810665.1:106919-136051 GCA_009831015.1 Picea engelmannii
TGCAACATCCAAAAAGAACCTACATTAACACTTATTCAATTTTACAAATTCAAATGTTGGAAACCTCCCATCACGTCATCCCTCTATCTCTCACAACTCGCATTTCCACATTCTCCTTTTCGACCTCTACATCACTCATTATGCACCTTTCATACTTAGTCAATTTCCATGAATCTCAATCCATAATCACTACTTTCAAGAGAATTTAGAGTTCCACTACCACATCAATTTTCACACGTTTGGATTAATATCATTATTAATCTGATGTGATTTTTCGTAAAATCCTTGTTATAAATTCAAATCCAAATAGTAATTAACATTAATAAATTGAATGTCTCGACATATGATATTATGACATATATGTGATAAATTTAGCAACACTTATATCATCGATAAAAGAGATTACCTTAACAAGACCACCACCTATTCACTAAATCTACCTAAGAAAGCATGTTGAGTAAGAGAAAATAGTCATAGTGCAAAGATACAATCAACACCCTTGGACATGAAGACCGTGAGTTTCATTGGTTTGGGGCTTATAATTGGTATTAAAGACTTTCACCAAAGGATAAAATCTCAAACAAAGTTTGGACTTTAGGAATAGTACAGTTTGGGTGTATGCTTGAGGTATTTAATTTCAAGGAACTAGTTTTATGGTGTGCAAATAAATTCAATTCCAAGCAGAGGATAATTCAGCTGGAAGAAAAGACACCAATCACTCTTACACCGATTGTTTTCAGAAAAATGTTGCAACTTTCCACACCCAAAAAGACACTCAAGGGTCCTGAAGCAGATGATTTTTGAATTCTTGTGATGGGGGAGCAAGCCTCCTAAAAAGATTTCTCACAAATTCACTCAGTGATCCCAGAGATTCTACTCAAATTGAGGTATGCTCACTCAAATATCCATATAGATAATTTGCATGGTTATTTGCAAGGATTGATGGGAAGGATTCCATAGATGTTATTCCAAGGTATGTTCTTTATATTATGAATTACTCTATTCATGACAGTGTCATTTTTTATTGGGCGAGTATTATTTCAAATGAAGTCTCTTTTCAATTGAGGAATTTCCACTCAAAAAAATAAATTTTATATGACTTCTTATATAATTTATGCCATATTCTGCTACCATGTGTTTAAATAGAAAAAAGATGAATATGTCTACAAGGAATTTGTTAGCACTTTTAGTGCTATAATATCAAGTATGAGTGATGTCCACAATAGGGAACAAAATATTCCATCAAAAGTTTGACTAAAACAAATAGATGCACGTTGGTCAAGAAGAATTAAATGTTTATGAGAAATTATTGTTGAATGGGATGCCATCAATTCAAAAAGAAGTGATATAGTTTTCAAACTTCTTGATGTAACAAATCATTTGGAGGGTTCACATTTAATAATGGATATTATATTGCTTACAAAGGATCAAATTCAAGAACAATTGGACTCTTTCAAAATTTCATGGGCCAATGAATTTAATGACATAACTGAATTTTCGCAAGATGAAGTGGAAAAGTGGTTAATCCACTATGTTAAAAAAATGAAGCTCAAGTGGATATAATTCATTAGTTAGGTTTTGAATTAAAGGATATTGAAGACAAGTTGTTCGATCTCAAGATCAAGCATGAGTAAATGGTTACACCATTGCGAGAGTATATTGAATAATGATTAAATAATTCTTTGGTTAGAATAGTCAATCTTGAGTCTCAAGAAGCAATTACAACCATTAGGGTACCTCCAACTAAACAACACATAAAGAAAACTTCAGCAAGAAAACAAAGGAGTTTTTTCCAACATAGTAAGTAGAATAGCCATTTCATCGAGATTTTACTTTCTTCTATTCCTCTCAATTAGCAATCATCTAACCTTTATTTTTCATGATATGTGAATATCAAAGGTTAATTCTAAATGTGCCTTCTCTTTCTTCCAGGTATTTTCATCTATTATATGATCTATGGGAGCCCCATATGAGTCTATTAGGATGAACACATTTCATTTTCCAGAGATTATAAACTCTTTTTAAATATTTTCATATTTAAAGCTCTCATAGAACTATTTGGGGGACATAGCTAGTGTTATCTCAGACTTTGAGTTTTAAGAATGAGATTTCAAGTGTGTGCCTATCAAAACCCTTATGAGTTTTAATTGAAAGTTCATGTTAATTTCTCTGCATATGTGGTCATTTACTCTCATCTTGTCAAATGATGTGTCCTACTTTACTTTATGCTATAATGAAAATATTGTGCTATGAGATTCCTCATTTTACTCTTTTGCAGTCTTGTAAAATAGTTATTATTGTGAATAGTTTTTTATTAACAAGCATGATCCTTTCTTAGGCATTATCTTTGTGTGTATATTCTGGTCCTTTCTTAGTGTGTGTATAGTTATTTTTGAACAAGCTTGATCCTTTCTTAAGCATTATTTTGGAACAAGTCTTTGAATAGTCTTTAAGAACGACAGTCTCCAACATGATCGAGTGAAGGTGTGAGAGACAATTATAACTACGGGGAAGTGGGTAGTGATAGGTCCCAAAGGCCCATCAAAATTTATTTTGGGTTACCTCCCCCTTTCAAGAGCTACTTGGGTAAAGATACCTAATATTGGTCACTAAGATACCTCTTCACATGAGTAAAAAGTTACCTTGCCTTCATGTTGAAATCACATAGTCCAAGGATCTTCAATATTGAAAGAGCAAGGAGTCTTAATCACACCTCTAGTCCATACCTTAACATTATCCACTCTGAAAGAGTGCACCTATTATCGAATGGGTTGGGACCATGTCTGATAGAAAGAATTATGGCTCCATAGAAAATTAACTTCTATGTATTAAGTGTAAGTGACCTAGGGGAATTATTTAGATTCATATCCCCAGAGTCCTAACTTAACTGCAATTTTGTTTTTGGTTCCCAAGGGGGCTTAAATGTGTTTTAAGGTAATTGGTTTATTTTAAGGCTAATCTTGGCATCATGAACCAAGCATATTTTGTTTTTGTGTGCTTGTGATGTGAGTAAAATTAAACTACTGAAAACAAATGCTTAAAATAAATGGTATTGAAATAAAATCTAAATAAATATGCAAATAATTTAAGGAAAGTACTAAATGTTGATTTTTCCTTTAATTAAAATAGAAATAATTTTCATAAAAAATTATATTTTTCAAACCAAAAAATCATTTCCTAAACAATCCTACATGCAATTAGATTTACTAAGGAGAAAAATCCCTATTGGAAAGAAAAAAAATATGGGTCCTAAGTGGCATTTTTATTTTTCTCTAAGGGTTTATGAAAATATGACCCACATGAACATTCTATAACAGAAAAAATGAAATGGCCTATGGCTATAGAAGATAGCTAAAAATTTGCAATGCAGCTATCTATATGCCCTAACCGATATGCCTCATTTTCTTTTAATTTTTCAAATTAAAATGAAATGAAATGTAAGAAACGAAACCTACACATGTAAACAACCACTGAAATGCAAATTTGCAGCCTATTTGCAAAGAAAAAATAGAAATTCAAACCCTCAAAAAATATCTTGAAGGAAAGGTACTAAAACCATAAGGGGGTTTGTTCCTAAATACTTTGGATTTTTAAATGTTTTAAGACAAACCTACAAAATAAAACTCTAAATGAGCATCTAAAGACCCTAAAAAACAACCCAACAAACACACAAAAGCAAGAAAAACTGGAAAAAACAAAGGTTTTAACCCCCACAGAATGTTACCTCAGAAAGTGCATTGGCCCATGAAGAAAGGTACCTTGTTTATTGCATTGGCCAACTTAGGAATTGGACCATATTAATGTGTTATTCAATGCATTTGTTGACCCCAATAATTGTGTCGGTATCTAGGGGGTCTTATGTGCCTAGGAGCTCGACTCTACGAGATTCCTAAATTATTTTTGGCCCCTATTACCTGCAAACACAACACATAAAGCTATAGGAAATAAAAATAAAAAAAAAACATAAAAAAAAACTCAAAAAATAAATTAAACTGAAAAATAAAACCATTTACCACACACCACAACCAAGGATCTTGATATTGGCTCGAATACATCCTGGAGTCGCCACTCTGTTGGTGAAAATTTGTAAACAGAGTGAGTAAATTTGTAAACCTTGCAGTTGCTACAATATTACACACAAATGAGTTAGAAAACTAAAAACCGTAGCTTTCAAAGAATTGATTTATTCCTGAATCTATGTTATTCTTATAGATGGAAGTAAAATTAAACAAAAAATAAAAGACAAGGACAAAAATTTGATCGAAGAATAAATGAATCAATTACCCAAATGGTAGAATTCACAATATCACCTATGGAGAGCTCTTGAAGGTGTTGATATTATGGTGGCCTCTCCTTGGGAGTGTTCTTAGATTTCCTTGAGTGTGTGGTTGTAGTTTCTCTCTCTTCTAGTTTTAGATGGCTGCAATAGTGTGCTCCTCAAGAAGCGAGGGTTTTAGTGGTAAAGGGACAAAGATAGGGTAAAAAATCCATAATGAGGGAAAATGAGAGCAAGAGGATTGAAAGAGTGAAAAATGAGAGTGGTAATGAAATGGGGGGAGACCTCTCCTTGTTTTATAGGAAAAATAAGAAATTTCTCTCATATTTTTGTTTTTTGAAATTAAAAATAGGAGGGAAAGTCATAAAAATGGTTTATGACTTGATTAAGTGGGATTAACTTTAGGGAAATGGTTCCTATAGTTAATTAAAGGGGATATTACGTAAAAGTGGTTTTTTATGGATTTATGAGTGAAATTAACTTTAGGAAAAGGGTTCCTAAAGTTAATTAAAGGTGATATGGTGTAAAAGTCATGGTACCCATACTATTGTTGGAGTATTTCGATACACCTAGCATTTTGGTCTAGGTGAACCATTTTTATGTGATAATAATTACGGCCTTGAAATATTCACTATGTTCCTTCCCATCATCTCAATGATATCTCTACTTTGATTCCATTCACCACTCATTCTAAATTTTTTGGGTTCTCTTTGGTCCATCGATACTCGTTGCCTCTTACAACCCAATCTTCGTCTTATCTCATTCCAATGAATTTTCATTTATGTGGTGACCTCCAAGGTGATGTTATCATTGATGCATATTCCATGTTGACATCCTATCAATATGTTTAATTATCCTTTTATTCTCATTACCCAATTAACTTTGGGCCTTCTCTCTCTAAAACTATTCTCATTCCCTCCGTGAATTCACCATCTTGGAGTTATCTCTCAAGGATATCTCACACTTATCATTTGTATTAGACTCTACATCATTCTCAGTTTGCACACTCATGTCATCCTTGGTGTTATCAGACTCAATATTAATAGAGTAACTTTGATTCTCTTGCATCACTCGACAAATTAGATGTTGGTGTCATAAAATAGTTTCTAAAAAATTAAAAAATCCATTACATATCTTGCAACACCCCAGTTTTTAATCCCCATATTAGTGATGTATATTTGTAAATATTGTACATGGCCATGGGCCAAGCAATGTAATATATAAACAATCTACATTGAAAATAATAAAATGAAATACATCAACTACAGAAAGTTGAGGACGAAGTCACGGGGGATAAGTTTCCATAAGAGAGGGGGAGGATCCCAAGTGCCTAATTTTTATGTACCAAATGTTTAAAATATCATAATAAACTAGAAGTACACACCATGTACACCAATGTGAGATGGATCACATCTCCAATATAGATAATAGATATGAATTACACAATAACTCCTTAAAGAATAGGAGAACCTCCTCCAAATACCCGAATACATGCATACATCACAATTCACATCCCCGCAATAATGAATACATGATATCTATGTATACATATTCACACACTACACATGAAGCCCCTTTACTATTAGGTCGACTCTATTACATGTACATTTACACATTACATGTAAATTTATCCCCATATATTCCCCCCCTTGGGGTCATATCATATACATTTAACCCCATATATGCCCCCCATGGGTCATAACACTAATAAACCCATGCTAGTTTTTAAAATCATGTTATTATTAATATTTACCTCCTTTGACTTATCAAACCAATCATTGAATGCATGTAAGAGGTTGGTGGGTAAATTCATCTCACATAGTTATTGAAGAATGGGCTAAGTATAAGCATGTAAGAGGTGGATGGAAAAGTCATTTCACCTAGTTATTAGAGCATGGGATGGGTACAATAATTTTGGGGGACTTTGAGAATCAAAGCATGCATGGGAGAAGAAAAGGAGATTCAAGTATAGAGAGAGGGTATTTTTTATAGCTGGGGAGAGGAAAGGAAAATAGATTTCTAGGTAATGGGAAGAGAATGCAGCCATAATAGGTGTTGAGGATAGCTTGTTAGAGCTAGAAAATGCATGTAGAGTTAGGTTGTTAAGCCTATGAGTGATTTTATGTCAAGGAAACTACCCAAGAGAAAGTGAAATTGTTGTTGTGAGCATTCTTGTTACAACTGGAATTCCTAGAGTCCCCAACTGGAAGATTTCCTGGCCAACATGTGCTAGAGCCCTGGAGGAAAGTGGGATTGCCTGAGGAACTACGTGGCAAAGAAAGGGATCACATTCCTTGGGTTGTGTAGGTTGAGGGAAAAGAGACCTTGTGGATCAGAATTTTTGTAAGAATTAGCTTGTTGTGATTTCTTATTGGGTATTGAACTATTGAGTGGACAATAGGCAGTCATAGGAACCATTCTTTCTTGTGAATTCATCACCCCAACACGAGGGTGACCTTCTACTGAGAGAAATCGAGAAGCAGAGTCTATGGTTAGGTGGAATGTTCGTCGCCTACAACCAGTTGTGTATATTGTTCATTAAGATAAGTGTTTTTATCACTGTTCTTATTTGTAGTTTAATGATATGCTTTATTGTTGCATTTCACTCTATGTTTTGAGTGTTTTTATGTTGGTGTGTATGCTTAAATGGGTGCATTTAGAAATTTAAAATTAATGGCATTTTTATCATGTTGCATGCACTTATTTGTAATGGGTATAAAAGTGTTTCATTTTTTCATGGTAATGGGTACAATAAAGTTGATATCAAATCCATGGTTGCAACACAAGACCTATATGGGACTATTGCAGAACAACAAACTTTTCTTGTGTTAAAGTGGGCAAAAAAACCCAAATTTGTGATTGTGTATTAGAGTTATTTGGTGTAGGGGTTGATTTGGATTTGAGTGGTCGAAATCGACTTAGAACGTTGAGTCTATAGTTTCTATGACAACCGCTACAGTCACGAGCTCAAATTTTGGAAAAAGAGACTAAGTGTCAAAAATACTTGTAAATTTCATATATGTATCGCACAAAAATATTTTTTGTGCAATACAATGTGTCTCGCATGAAAATATTTTTCATGTGCTACAACATTCTTGCTAAGGAAGATGGGATAAAAAATTAGAAATTTTTCTTAAAACTTAGAAGAAGTTTGCATATCACATAAATATAACTTTGTTGTGATGCAATGTATCAGACCTAAATATTTTTGGTGCGATATGCCGCAAAGGAGGAACAGACATTTTTTACTTTAGAATTTTTTTGAGAAAATTGTGTATTTGATGAAAATGTTTTTGTGCAACACAATGTGCATCACATGAAAACATTTTTCATGCTACACAATGTTTATAGCAAGGAAGTGGACCCAAGACTTGAAAAATAATTTGAAATTTTTTTAGAAGGATTGCATATCGTGCAAAAATATTTTTTTTTCAATTTGGTGTATCAAACCAAAATAATTTTGGTGCAATACACCTCAAAAGAATAAAGTCTCAGGATATGCGATAAAGATAGGAGCATTGATGTCATAAATAAAAGTTAAAAAGGAGCAATGTATTGTACCATAAAATTTTACAATGTGATACATCGCAAGAAGATAGTTTTTGGTAGTGTGAAAGATAACGAAGGATGGAGAGAAGGAGGACTTAAAAGAAAAACTTGAAGAAATAAAAAAAGATAAAAATTTGCAATGCAATGTATCGCACAAAGAAAATTTAAGTGTAATACATCGTGGAAATTAATTTTATAAAGTGAGACAAAAAAGTTGCATGGATTAAAATTGTGGAATGCAATACATGCCGTGGTGAAAAATTATCTGCTGCAATAAATAAATTTATGAGGTGTGAAAAAGACATCGCACGATATAAAATTATGGGATGTGATATATCACTCCATCAAAATTCATTTGTCATGATGGATAAAATTTGGTTTTGTAATATATCGTTACACCAATATTTATTTGGCGTGATAGGAAAATAAATATGGCGTGATGCCATAAATAATAGAAGAAAAACTTGTCATGGAAGAGAAGAAAGGAGGGTGACATGCCACATCAATGAAGAGAAAGATGAAGAAGAATTAAAAAACAACTCAAACTAAAATCTTGTTTTGGCCATAAAAAAAAGTAGAAAAACTCATAATTAGATGAAAATTTAAGGGTATGTCCACAATAAGGAGGAATACAAAAGTGTTAGTGAGGCTCACTCACCAATTCTGCTCCAAAATTCCAAAAAATGCAAATTAGTGGTTTTCAAATAATAGGGTGGTACTCCTTGGTAGAGTCCCTATTGCTAATGAAATTGTTATGGTGAGTTAGGAAATAATACATGGTGAAACTCGACGGATATTTTTCCCGAATTCTAAGGGTTTTGGACTAGGAATGCAAAAACAAGCCAAAATCCACTATTTTGAGCCACATTTTAGGGATTTTTGAGATCTTCAAATGAGGAAAAGGGACTCCAGATTGCAAATTTGGAAAATTTTATTTAGTTGGCAATCTAACTCCTTAATGATCCATACAAATTTTTCTTACTAAATTTTTCCCAATTTTGCTCCATTTGGGAGATAAGAATTTTCGCTAAAAATCCTAAGGCCAGAGGAAACACAAAAAGGAAAAAGTTGGCAAATCCATATTAATGTAGAATTTGAAGGGGGCATTAGATTACCGATCTCGGAGTTGTTGTGTACTCACAATCAAGAATACTATCAACACCTAATATAAAAGTTTTCTTGGTTCTCACTATATTTTCTTCTATCAATGGAAAAATATAGTCTCTCATCTAGATTGCACCAACGAAAAGAGGGCACAATTGAATAGAAAGGGAAAATTCGTAAATCCATAAATTTTAGCTCAAAACCCAAAATGAGGCACACGTATATTTATTGGAAATATAATTCATATGAGATTACATCTAAAGGCTCTGAATCTAAATTAGTACATGAATATTATTCTTAAATTGAGATGAAGAAGGATAAGAGATTGCAAATGGGAGTGAAAAGATATAGAGCAGAAAATGAAAGGTTGATAAGAGATCAGGAGGACCATAATTAAAGTAATACTCAACTATTATAGAGTCTAAATAATTTGCAAAGAAAACCCAATAAAGATTCTATCACAAAATGTGCAACCAGTGCAAAACATGCAACGACATCAAAATCTCATGATAGGAGGGATGATCACAATGGATCCAGGCACTCAAGGAGTGTTAGTAGACATCATCATTAACCAAAAAATTTAACAAGAAGAGATCAAATATGGAAGAAAGGATTTTCATATATCATCTTCAAATGAAAGCTTCCATGTGGTGGGACCAGCTAAAGCAGGTCAAGCATGTTGATGAGTGGAGAATTTCTTGGAAGAAGTTCAAGAAATACTTCCAACAATAGTACTCATCATAACACTATTATGACAAGAAGATGCAAGAATTATTTGAGCTCAAGCTAGGAAACATGATTATGGAAGAGCATCACAAGAAATTCTTGGAGCTTTTGAGGTATGTGAATTTCATCAAGGATGAGAAGGTATTTAGAGGTTCTTGAGTGGGTTTCCATTGCTATACAAGGTTAAAATCTAGTTTGATGAGCCTAAGAATTTGACATAAGGAAAGCCAAATATTTGTATCAGCAGAATAAGGGAAGACTAACTTTTAAAAAATCTTGGGACAATAAGAAGAAAGGAAATATGGATCAAAGGAAGAAAGGATTTAAGCTCCCTTTCTTTAGGAAAATATCTCAAGCATATAAAGAAGGGAATCCAACACAAGATGAATCTAAGATGATATATTCCTTTGGGAAGAGGCCAAGACAACAACCCATTAAGTGTTGGGGATGTGAAGGAGGTCACATGTATAAATATTGTCCTCACAAGGGAAAAGGAATTAGGACTATCCACAACATTCAGGAGGTGGATACAGTGGAATACATGGGAAGGAGTGTGATAAAGATTTATGAATCCTTAGACAATAGAAAAGAAAACTATCAATCCCATGTGATTAAAGTGGAAGGTAAGATTGATAATCATCCTATATCTATTTTGATTGATTCTAGAGCTTTTCATAGCTATATAAATCCTAGTCTGATTGAAAAATTTAAATTGAAGAGATGTAAGCATGACAAGTCTTGGTTGGTTCAACTAGCTATTGGAACCAAGAGGATAATTAATGAGCTTGTCAATGATTGCCTGGTGAACATGAATGGAGTTATCACTAAGGAATATTTGAACATCACACTATTTGGGTCATATGATTTCTTTATTGGTATGGATTGGTTGGACAAGCATCACATTATCCTAGTTTGTTACAACAAGGCATTCACGTGCCTTGACGAGGAAGGTAATTTAAGGATATTCCAAGGTATTCTAAGACACATGTCTCTTAAATAAATTCCAGCACCCCTTATTATGGCACCGAGTGTCTCACCTTATATCTCTTAGAGAAACATTATGTGCAAGTTAAACAAGGCTTACAGTAGGGTATTGTACAACTAAAATTTAAATATTATAGTCTAGAAGAGGTTGGGATCCCCTTGTACAAGAACAAATTTTGTGTTCCTAATTCTCCAGATCTAAGAAATTTAGTTCTAAAAGAGATGCACAATGTGCCATACGTTGGACATCCAAGTTATCATAAGACAATTGCAGTTGTAAGAGGCCAGTATTTTTGGCCTAGAATGAAAAAAGATGTGGCTTATTATATAGCCATATGCATGGAATGTCAGAAGGAAAACATCCAACGAGATTACTACATCCATTGTCAATTCCTAAATGGAAATGGGAAGTTGTTACTATAGATTTAATCACCAAATGCCCATAAAAACAAAGCAACATGATTCCATCATGGTAGTGGTGGAAAAGCTTACAAAGGATGCACTTGTTCTAGTAAATATGCCTCACAAGGTAGTCAACAGTGTAGAAATTTACATGAAATAAATTGCTAGGCTACATGGGGTGCCAAAGGAAACAGTGTTCGACAAATATCCCAAATTCACATCTAATTTTTCGAGAGAGTTGTTTAAAGAATTTGGGACAAATATAAAATTCAACACAATGTGATATCATCTAGATTCAGATAAAAAAGACAAAGAGAGTCAACCAAATAATTGAATATATGCTTAGAATGTATGTCATAGAAAAGATTTCCAAGTGGGAAGGCTATCTTCATTTAGTTGAGTTTTATTAAAATAATTGATCCAAAAAGGATCTAGAGAAGACTAAGGACAACCCAAAATTCGCAGAAGCAACTCAGGAAGCTTTGAATGGCCTTAGTAGATAGAGAAAGGGAAAAAAATCAAAGTCCTCAAAATTCAGTGAAATTGGCATCATCGCGAAGACCGCATTGCAGGATTTCCAACGACGTAAACGGCTCGTCAAACGAAGTTACATATCAAAATATATTTGCGGTCAAAGTTTTGGTCAACCTAGCCCAATCAACAGGGATGAGCCAACATTCGTACTGTTGACATAAACATCAATACGGATTACATCAGCGTTTGTATAGTATACATGGCACACGCAGAGGTGACATGTGTCATGCTAACATCAGCATGGTGGCATGGCGGCACCATAGGCTGCCACGTGTCACTCATTTTCGTCATTTTCTGGTCAATTCATGGACCAATGGTAAAGAGCCATGTCGCCGTCTGTACATCCACATGGCAGATCGTACAAGATGTGGCAGGGGATGTGGCAGGATGAAGTGGTAGGGTGACTATGCAAGCAAATGATGTGGGCCAATAAATGGTCACCACGTGGCCTAGTCATGGGCTGTGCAAATGGACAAGGACACCTAGCAACCGAAAAATGAAAAAAAAAATAATGGCGGGGTTGGCTGGTGCCAAACCCCAATCTGCAAAAGTTGGTAGAATCTCCGCCAGATCTGGCCGAATGAAAACCATAACCACCAACGTAACCATATCCACCAAGGCTCCGCCAAGTATATCCAACCGCCAAACGGATGCGCCATATATCAAGCAAAGCAGTGTAACAAAGTACCAAAATGAGAGTCCGCAGGCTTGACCCTGGGATCTCCCCAATCCACTCTACCTTTTCCATGTCCACCCAACCGTTTGGGTTGGGATGTGACTTGGTAAAATCTTCCAACGATTTATTTTAAATATTGAAATCCGCCAGTGCACCGGGGGAAGCCAAGGTGCTCAATAGTACGACTGGGCATGATTTTTGAGACACATGTTGACGGTTGAAAACGTCAACGTAATTTCACCCGCAAAGTGTTGCTAAGCCTATTATTATATAAAACTAAATAATGTTAGTAGGTGGGACCCCATTAAACTTTTGAAGATCACGTCTGTTCATTTTCAATATTACGATGATGCGCTACAAAGTTACTTGGTTGATGAGAATATGGTTGTCGTTGATATTAGTTAAGTTTTGAGATATTGTTCCTTCATGATTCTACAACCTGCTATTTATTTATGGTATTTGTTCTTCTTGCTTGTACAATAGAAATGTTAGTGAAAATTACAGAAAGGTATTTTGAGGAAAAGTAAAATACTATATCTAATGCAAAAAAAGAGACCTAGCTCTACGATACTATATGCATGAAAATACTTGTTGATAGTGGTTAAGTCCTAGCTAACAAAGAAATGGATATGAAATATTTTTAAGTTACATTTTATATGCATATGGAGGAAATTTTGGTGGCACATTTGGCAAGGTGATAATGCATTGGCTATGCATTGCTTAAAGGGATCGGTAGCTGATATACATATGTTATAACGTTGGTGGCTCATGGAAGTGATGGCTTGCATTTTTATGGTGATTATGCTATGTTTCAGGTTGATGTTGATCACGTTATTTGGTGATGATTCTATACATGATCGTTTAGACTGTATAGTGGTCAAGCGATTTATTTGAGATATATCATAAATGAAAGCATAGGTGGTGCATTTGGCAAGGTGATTGCAATTGGTTGAATTATTATGTGAACTTGGATTATGCTATGGTTTAAATGTATTGATACTATCGATGCACTAGTTGATTAATGGTGTTAATGGAAGGCTTGTTGGCATGTACTATGGAGTAAATGAGATGAGGGTGGAGGCGATGTGCATTTACTGCACATCACCTTTAGCCTTCTCATTGGCCTCCACCCTAGTCAGACTATTTTTTATCTTGTTGTTGTGTTCACGCTCCAGATTTTTAGCAGGGTGAAACCGCTCGACCACCCCTCATCTTAAGGATTTCAATTAACAGGTGTGTCTCTTTTGGAAATTCTTGACTTCACTCTGGTTATGAAATGATTTCGGCTCAGTTGTGTGGGTTTGTGTTTGTCATGAGTGTTGCAACTATGTGGAATTTTGGATTTAAATGGAAAATAGATGGTTCGACTTTCATCAGTTAAATTCGTTGGATTGTTAATCTTCCTGAGTGATAGTTCCTTATTACCATAGCGTGTTGGTTGAAGGGTTTTTGGTTGGATGATTGTCTTCACAGTTATTGGGTTTAATTAAGATCCATGTTTTATTTTTTCGACCTTGCCAAGGGACTGTCTCTCATCCACAAGCACCACAACCCCTTGTGCATACACTTTCAGCCTCGAAGTCTCACTGAATTTAGTTTCGTTCCTCCTCTGAAGGCTACTGTGCAAACCCTTAACCCTCCAGGTTGGGGTGCATAGGGAAATTGCCACACCTATCAAGTGGTTTCCAGTTATTGTGGTCTATTACCTTGAGTATGGGCTCATCCATGGCTTCCCATCACTTCTTTTGTGACATTAACATAATCCTTGCATTGTTATATACTTTTTAAGTTCACAGTCACCCCCTTTATGCTAAGTAACTCAACGATTTTTATGGAAGGGACTCTACCCTGTGTCGATTGAATGCCTGGTTATGAATAGCTACCATGGCTTGTTTGGTTGGTTGTTCCTCTACCACAGTGGAATTTGTTAGTTGATATACAGTCACTAATATTCACACTTTTGATATTTCAGTTGATGGTTGGCATTGGTTACGAATATGGGGGTCTCTCACGCAGGTCACATTCTGTATAGGGTGTTTTGAAAAGTAAATTATTGAACTTGGTATACCCATTACATCTTCTGTTGTTGGTTGAATAAACCTAAGTCTGCACATTTTGTCAATCACAATTGGCCAAATCAATAGCTCGACACGATTTATTGAGTTATATCGTGGTCGTATGTTGTTGTGTGATTAGAGGGATTGTTGCACCATGAATTTTTCTCAGTTGCACACCGTGCATAGTATGGATGACTTGTTTTCCTGATATCCACTAATATTTAAGCACGTTATTGATTGCAAATTGACCACTGTTGATGATGGGTGTGTTGGTTATTTGGTCCCTTTTTTTGTCACATGGGTTTGGTGTTGTTCAGACATGTCACATCCTATAGATGAGGTTTTGAGAATTAGAAGATTGGATTGGATATGTTCACTACATCTTTTGTCATTAGTAGAATACACTTGAATATGTGCGGCCTGATCACTCACATGCAACTTAGTAAATGGCCCAGAATGAAGTTTTTGTGTATATCATGGTTATATATTGTTGTGTGGTTATGGTGGAATCCTCTCATTGTGTACCACGTATAATATGGATGGCTTGTTTCTATGCCCAATGATACTCCTGAATTCTAAGTGCGTTTATCTTTTTGAAAATTGATCACTGTTGGTGATAGTTGTGTGGGATGTTTGGCTCGGTTTTAAGTCCCACTGAGATACTTGTTTCACAATGGCATGGTTACAGGGTTTCGGAAATTTACTCCTACATAGCCTGCGTCTAATAAGTGATTGTTGGTTATAGTCAATTGCCTTTCAGGCGTGATATCTGAGGTCTTGATCATTTTGATTTTTCTACTGCATCTATATGTATAGGAATGAATATCATTACAAGATCTCGATTGGCTCTATTAACAGAAGTAGAGTCTTCATTATTATTTTTTGGAAATACTACATTCAAATACAGACGTGGATTGGGGAAATGTATGGAAATGATGGATGTTAATGGTTACAGATTGAGTGTTGTTGTTGACTGTTATAACATGCAGAATGTATGAATAAAAGGAACAAAACCTCTTACAAATTGTGTGAAGTACATCTGTTTTGTAATGGCGTTGTATTAGATATTTTATTATTGGACAATGAACTAGTTAAATACAAAGGAATTACTACTCAGTCATCTGATTGTTGGTTGATGTTATGGCTTACTTGATTAATCTCATGAACTGTAAACATTTTTTTTTCCTCTCATTATCTCATTTGCCGCTAATTACAACCTCCTCACATATCCCATATTCATTTTTCACCCCCTATTTTGATATTGATCAGAGATAACAAAATTTATGTGTTATATTGGATAGAAATGGCAGAATTATGTGTGGATTGCAGTGAGGTTTATTGGTTTGCTTATGGTTGATTGTTGTTATCATTGAGCAGTGACCATATCTCTTCCCTTTCATTATATCATTTTTTTTTCGCAAATTACAAACCCCTCATGTATCCATGAACAATTTTTCCACCCCCCTGCTCATTGATTAACATTAGAACAATTTGTATGGATTGGATTGCTTATGGTTGATTGTTGTTATCATTGAGCCAAATCTATTTCATATTTTTAAGGAGTTGTCATGCATGGTTATTTAAAATACTATTTGCTAATTGTTAACATATGCAGGATGATTTTTTTCAGTCGGGGAAGCCATGGACGAGGAAATAGAGGTAGAGGAAACTGGAACCGAGGCCCAAGGAGGCCTAGGTTCTCAATGCATTTTGATGTTGATTCTAAAGAGCTTGGCCAATTGTTTCATGTTGGGTTATTTAATTGGATTGGACAGGGAATAGTCCAATCGAGGCCTGAAAGGCCTCCCTTCCAAGCCCCTCAAGCCCCCGGTATACCTGTGCCTCCTCATGTCTCTTTACAACCTGAAGTCTCAGAAAACGATGGGTGGTAGGAGATTGTTCACCCGACAGTCTCCCAACACCGTGGCTGGCCAAAATTAACCTTTACTTCTCCACCTTTGAATCCCACTGCCCAAGCTTCCCCTAACCACTCGCCATTGCAATATTCACATGCTAGCAAGATATTGAAGACTAAAGCCCACCATGCGTCTGATAAAGGAAAATTTTTCGCTGCCCCTTCCTCACCCTCCGATGACTCTGACAAATACGTGTCTTCACGGATGCATCTGAGGGATGATTGTTCCCATGTGATTAGTGATATAAATCCTAAAGGCCCTGGCCAACTCAAGGCAATTTCAGGGAAATCAGGAGGTGACAGTAGCAACTAAGGAAGGGTTGCTTCACAAACTAGAAAATATGGGTTTTAATTTGTATGTCATTTATTGTTTTATGATAGTGGACTCCATGGATTTTCGATAGCATGTTTTATTTTGGACAACATATTGTATTTTGGATATATGAGTATTATTCTAACTTATTTTCAAGTTTTATGAGCTAAAATTGTCAAAGGAAAATATGTTTTTGAAGGGAGGCACAAGGGGTGTGTTTGCTTAACAAATGGGTTATGTTATGATGTGATGATTGTTATTCACTAAAGGAGTCACAAGGGGGTCCCACCTATTAGTTATTATTTAATTATGACCCTATTATGATTATTACTTTTTCCCCCTTCCTTAAACTAAATTTAGTTAAGGTCTTATGTTAGCTTAACTATTAATTTAGTTCAACTGCTCTAACCAATTCTAAATTGTTAAAAGTTGAACTAAGGGGAGGAACAAGAGGAGGATAGAAGCACAAAGAATGCTAAGGTTTTCTTTTTGAGTTATGTTGAGGTAGTTCAGTTTTCATTCATTCATATATTCATCATAGCCTAATTCTTTTTTGTGATAGCAGGGTCTTGTTGTAGACAACAACATTCAGGGCTGAATCAAATCATTCATACACTTGTTCTTTAGAGGTGTTGATCTATCTCTGATAGTCTGTGTAGACTTGTCTGTTTTGAATTACCTTTCATGACTGATAAAGGATATTGTGCAGATTCGAGTGGGCAACAATATGTGGCAAGATGATCCAGCTTTTAGAGTTCAGTTTTGGTTTTCTGTCAGAGGTCCTTTTGTATGTTCCATCGGGGATTTCTAAGTTTGAATTTGGTCCAAGATTTCTGTGTGAAGTTTTATAAAGACAGTGACTCTTTGATGAATTGGAATGAAATAATGGATTTCTTTATGTCTCATCTATATTTATTATGATCTTGGTGTCTTTACTTCTGTTCTTACATTTATTTCAGCAACTGATATTTTCAGAAAAAATATATATAAAAAGTGAATTTCCAACAAGATTTTTGTTGCTAAAAGACTAGCCTGAGCACTTGTAATTAATACTTGTGAGTTAGGATATATATTTTTGTTGGCTATAAACATAGGGTGATATTCCCATCTACTTTACTTTAGCCAAGTAAAGTCTGAAAATGCTTGAGTAATATCAATTCATATCTTGTCCTCAACATTTATTTAGCGACCATACTGGGGAGATCTTCGATATCTCTGTGGTTAAATTCTATACTTGATTTTTCATCGATACATATTTCTTTTTTGTTTTGATTCCTTGACTATTTTTCTATTCATGATTGTTTCTATTGCAAGAAAGCCCAATCTTGAGCCTGGTCTCCAAGACCAGACCAACATTGCTTTGAACCTGTTTCATACTATTTTAGACATTGTTAGGACTTGTGCTGAGCTTAACCGTTCTTGGGCAGAAATTGAAAGAGATATTAGTGTCCAAGAACAATTGGAAGATAGACATAGGAAGCCCATAAATCAGCAATAATCTTTTGTTTCTTCAGTTTTGGCCTTTCTTTCATGTCCTTAGATTCTCGTGCTTCTAGAAGAAGAAGAGGCTTGTCACCTGAAATCAATCCTATTGCTGAAATAGGAAGGAGGAACGTTGTGTTATCTGCCCAACAAAGTGATCTAAGGAGAAATTTATTTGATTCATCCAACTCATCTTTCTTTCCCTCACCTATCATCCACAGAATGGCATCTAGTGGTGGCTTTGGTGGCACTGGAAGTGCTCCATCTTTCCAATCTCGATCGTCATCGGTGATTGGTAGCTTGTACAACCACTATATCCCGGTCCAATCTACTACAAACCCCACCAAATTCATTAAAAAGTATGGCCTTTTTTAGTTTGAAGAAGATTCCACAACCACACCATAGCATGTGTCTTCTCCTCTTAACCTAGCACTTGCTACTCGCCCACTTCTGAAGTTTAAAGAGAATTTGCCTAAGTTTTCAGGAAATAACATTGTCAGTACTAATGAACACCTAGTGGCATTTTCGAATGCTTTTCATAATATAGGGGCTAATGACAATGACACTTTCATGCGCCTATTTGTCAATTCCTTGGAAAGAAAGGTTGCAGCCAATTTCTTTGACCTTCCTCCTAAGATCTTTTCTACTTGGGAGGAACTGATTTATTGGTTCCGATCCACTTACGGGAAATCCAAAAGACCTGTTGAGAAGTTAAGGGAGTACAAAAACGTCACTTACAAATATGGTGAGACCATCAGGTCCTTCAACTTGCGTTTTACCAAGTTGTATAATCAAATCCTCGAACTTATCTGCCCCCAGAACCAAGCCGCCTTCATGCATTACTAAAATGCATTGCCTTCTCCTTACCATCATAGGCTTGAATAAAAGGCCATTGATAATCTCGGTTCCACTCTGCACACTTGTTCAAAGTATGAGGAACAACTTGAATGAACTGGTCTACCCCAGGGAGAATTAATTAGACAGACATATATGTCCGCTCTCTTACAACGATTCCAAGATATGAACAATCGTATGATAGATTTTGAGCAGAAAGGTATTGTGAACCCACTCACCCCTGGACCTCCATCCTCTTCTACTCCTCCTTTTAGAGGTCCATTTGAAAATAATTTGCAGCCGAAGGCTATCCTGCCTCAGAGTTGGTGTAACCTTTGTGAGGAACACCACAAAGAAACCACATGTGAGGTAAGGAAGAGTGCTAGAGACAAGATATTTGGTAAATGACCAGAAGCCACTATAATTGTCCTGGATTTTTCCGAGCCAGAAGATGTCATGGTCATCAATACTAGGAACAAAGCCTATGCCCCAAAAGGAAAATTTGACCCTCCTCGCAATTCTTCTAACCCAAGTTCATCTTCAACCGCTGCTACGCATCAAGTTTCCAAAGTTCATGAGAGTCAAGGAATCACTTCTCCTCCCCCCTCTTCCAAATACAATATCTTGAATCAATTGGCCAACATCAAGGAAGATGCAACCCTCCTAGGCATGGTTGTCATCCCTGAACAACAGATGCATCTGAAACAATTCATGGAAGGAAAAGATTATGTTGTAGCCAATATTTCCAAAGAGGTAAGCAAAGAGGATTCTTCTGTAAATAAAGTAGGTGTACATAACTTCAGATACCCTGTTAAAAATCCCCCTTTTTATATTTCTGTAAAGATCATGGATAAAATCGCCCACTGTTTCCTCATTGATGGTGGTTCAGGCCCAAGTGTCATGTCGAAGATTATTATGGAAGAGCTAGGCTTATCTTGTACACATGAAAACGCCAGAAGCATGCTTTCCTATAATAGTCTGTAATAAACGACCATAGGTGAGATTAAGGATGTACACTTGGTTTTATGCGCTCATCCTGAGATAAGGACAACCCTCAACATTCAGGTGATTGATATGTCTGTAAGAAATTATTCAAGTATCTTGGGGAGAGATTGACAAGCCCTAACAGGTGGATACCTCTTGCTCGATAGGACACATTTATTCGTTCCTCGGAATGGAAATAATATCATAGTCCTTAGAGAAGGAATAATTCCACCCTACATAAAGAGTGTTCTGCAATCTAGTGTAAACTATATCGAAGAAGACCTAGGAGTGTATTCCATTTTCGATGAAGAAGATAATATTCCTCTGGAAATAATTGATTTAGAGGATGAATTGTGGCGTATGCACTTCGATGGTTCACACTCAGATGAGGGTAATGGGGCTGGTATTATCTTGGTTTACCCTGCAGGAAAGATTCATAATCTTTCATACAGGTTGGAGTTTTCTTGCTCAAACGATGCCACTGAATTCAAAGCTTTTTTGTTAGGCATCAAGAATACCCTTAATCTTGGTTGTGGTCACCTTTCAGTGTTCAGAAATTATGAGCTTGTAGTGAACCTAACATGTAAGACATGCGCTCCTAGCAACAAGATGATGGAACAATATTCCCAAATTGTTTGGGCATTTGTCTCAAATCTCCTATATTTTAACATCACTCATGTTAGGAAGGAGTTGAATTCAATAACTGATCGATTAGTTGTCTTCGCAGCCTCTCCTACTTAGTAGCTCTCGCCTCACTGGCCTGATTGTGCTCTCCAATATCTACATCGTTCATACATTTCTGAGAATGAAAAATTCTGGAAGGCCATCCCTAACAACGAAAGCATTTGTCTTGTCAGTCAAAATGAACCTATCAAGCCTGAGAAGATTATCTCTGTAGAAAATAATTAAATTCATGAAGGCTTGACTCCTCTCGAGGTTTCGTTTTCCTTGAGTGTTGGAGGAAATTAGGAAAAGGAAGAGGAGTCACAACTGAAGGTGATTGAAACCATCTCCATGAACATTAGGACACCTGGATCATCCTCGAACGTTAAAATAAATATCCAGGGTTCGGATAAATAAGAAATGAAATCTGTTGAATTACTTAGTGGATTTCGAAAGGTTTTTTCTTGGTTTAATGCGAGTCTTCGTGGTTTTGATCAAGGTCTTGTTCAACATATTATGAAAACAACTAGGCAAAAACAAAGACTTGTGAAATCTACACTGGAAGCAACCTTTTGGAGGGAGTTGAGGAATTCCTTAAGAACTGAAATGTTTTCTTTTGTCCACCCTAAAGGGGTTTCAAATTGGGAACCTAATTCAAAGACCCCTGACAATTTTAAAACCTTCATTAGTCTTCGAACTTTCAGGCAATAAATTATAAGAAATTCTTTCCCTCCTCTCAATATGAGAATGTTTCTGCAACAGGTTGTAGAGTTACACTCGGAGCCCTTACTTGATAGTTTGTTTGGTTACAATAAAATCAAGGTAGAAGGTGCAAATTATCACAACACCATTTCCACTACTAATCGCAATACTATGTTTTACAATTGCCTGCCCTCTGGCTTATTTGATACAAGTATCGCCTTGAGAAGGCCTATACACACAACTTTCGATGAGTTGGTTAGTCTCCATGCTTATCTTGATGATTTAATCATATCCGTCAAAAGGTTGATAGTTACATCAGGATTTCAATTGTTGGGCCATTTTTGGATTACTTTTGTCTTGGACACTAACTCGGAAATTTTAAAGGAATTGCAGAGTCAATGGTTTTCCCACACCATTAGCAATCCTAGTTTGAAATATTGTGAGGGAACAGCGTGAAAAGTTTTCTTTGCTGATTGAATCTTCTGTATACTAGTAGTATAGATTTGTTTTCAATTTTTGTGCTTCTTTTTCTGCTTTACAACACTTTGGTTTATTCTTCTGAGTTGTTGTTTTTTTCTTGCTGATTTTTGTCATTTACTGTTGTTGTTTTAATTTCTGCATTATTACTTCTATTGCAATTTTTTTCATTATCATATTTTAGTATTCGGTCATGTTATATTATTGGATCAATTCTACCACAGTGACACTCCTGCAAAGCATTGTTAGTCAATAACAATCAAGCTTGCGCAACTGCTATGATCTCTCCGCTGAAGGGCCCTTGAATTTGTTACATATTTCCATTGTTATCTTACTAGGAATTGGTTGTTTCCTGCTTCTACTTTCCATTTCTTCATCCATCAAGATCTTAAGAGCAAAACTATAAGCTTCCTCTTTCAAGTTAAGAGCTTATGATTGTGCATACAGTGGTAAAACCCCTAATACTTAACATTTTTCATGAGTTATTCCGAAATTCACGGTTATATTTCCATTAAATCCGCTCACTTCCCCCTGTTGCATAATCATTCGAGTCACGTCTTCTTGAGATTATTATTCTTGGTCTACAAAACAATGAGTTCTGAGTTCTAATCTGTTAAAAACAAATTTCCCTGTGGAGTCGCCAGTTTGTTGACGATTGAAAACGTCAACGTAATTTCGCCCGCAAAGTGTTGTTAAGCCTACTATTATATAATACTAAATAATGTTAGTAGGTGGGACCCCCTTAAACTTTTGAAGATCATGTCTGTTCATTTTCAATATTACGATGATGCGCTACAAAGTTACATGGTTGATGAGAATATGGTTGTCGTTGATATCAGTTAAGTTTTGAGATATTGTTCCTTCATGATTCTACAACCTACTATTCATTTATGGTATTTGTTCTTCTCGCCTGTACAACATAAATGTTAGTGAAAATTAGAGAAAGGCATTTTGAGGAAAAGTAAAATACTATATCTAATGCAAAAAAAGAGACCTAGCTCTACGATACTATATGCATGAAAATACTTGTTGATAGTGGTTAAGTCCTAGCTAACAAAGAAATGGCTATGAAATATTGTTAAGTTACATTTTATATGCATATGGAGGAAATTTTGGTGGAGAATTTGGCAAGGTGATAATGCATTGGTTATGCATTGCTTAAAGGGATCGATAGCTGATATACATATGTTATGACGTTGGTGGCTCATGGAAGTGATGGCTTGCATTTTTATGGTGATTATGCTATGTTTCGGGTTGATGTTGATCATGCTATTTGGTGATGATTCTATACATTATCATTTAGATTGTATAGTGGTCAAGCGATTTATTTGATTTATATCAGAAATGAAAACATAGGTGGCGCATTTGGCAAGGTGATTGCAATTGGTTGAATTATTATGTGAACTTGGATTATGCTATGGTTTAAATGTATTGATACTATCGATGCACTGGTTGATTAATGGTGTTAATGGAAGGCTTGTTGGAATATACTATGGAGTAAATGAGATGAGGGTGGAGGCGATGTGCATTTACTACACGTCACCTTTACCCTTCTCGTTGGCTGCCACCCTAGTCAGACTATTGTTGATCTTGTTATTGTGTTCATGCTCTGAATTTTTAGCAGTGTGAAACCACTCGGCCACCCCTCGTCTTAAGGATTTTGATTAACATGTATGTCTCTTTTGGCCATTCTTGAATTCACTCTGGTTATGAAATGATTTCGGCTCATTTGTGTGGGTTTTTGTTTGTCCTGAGTGTTGCAACTGTGTGGAATTTTGGATTTAAATGGAAAATAGATGGTTCAACTTTCATCAGTTAAATTCGTTGGATTGTTAATCTTCTTGAGTGATAGTTCCTTATTACCACTGTGTGTTGGTTGAAGGATTTTTGGCTGGATGATTGTCTTCATGATTATTGGGTTTAATTAAGAGCCCTATTTTCTTGTTTCGACCTTTCCAAGGGATTGTCTCCCTTCCACAAGCACCACAACCCCTTGTTCATAAACCTCCGGCCTCAGAGTCTCACTGAATTTAGTTCCATTCTTCCCGTGAAGGCTAATCTGCAAACCCTTAACCCTCCAGGATAGGGTGCATAGGGAAACTGTCGCGCCTGTCAAGTGGTTTCGAGTTATTGTGGTTTATTACCTTGAGTACGGGCTCACCCGTGGGTCATATAGCCATCATGTTGGTATGGATTCCCGTCACTGCCTCTATGATATTAACATAATCCTTGCATTTATTTTTAAGGTCATAGTCACCTGCCTTATGCTAAGTAACTCAATGATTTTTATGGAAGGGCCTCTACCCTGTGTCGATTGGATGCATGGATATGCATATCTACCATGTCTTGTTCGATTGGTTGTTCCTCTACCACAGTGGCATTTGTTAGTTGATATATAGTTACTAATATTCACACTTTTGATGTTTCGATTGATGGTTGGCATTGGTTACGAATATGGGGGTTGCTCACACAGGTCGTGTTCTGTATAAGGTGTTTTGCAAAATAAATTATTGGACCAACTATACCCATTGCATCTTATGTTTTTGGTTGAATAAACCTAAGTGCACACAGCTTGGTCAATCACGATTGGCTAAATCAATAGCTCGAAACAATTTATTGAGTTATATCATGGTCGTATGTTGTTGTGTGATTAGCGGTATTGTTGCACCGTGAAGTTTTCTTAGTTGCACACAGTGCGTAGTATGGATGACTTGTTTTCATGATATCCACTAAGATTTAAGTGCGTTATTGATTTCAAATCGACCACTGTTGATGACGGGTGTGTTGGTTATTTGGTCTATTTTTTCTGTCACATGGGTTTGGTGTTGTTCACACATGTCGCGTCCTGTAGATGAGGTTTTGAGAATTAGAAGATTGGATTGGATATGTTTGTTGCACCTTTTTTCATTAGTAGAATACACTTGAATATGTGCGGCCTAATCACTCACAGGCGACTTAGTAAATGGCCCATAATGAATTTTTTGAGTACATCATGGTTATATATTGTTGTTTGGTTATGGTGGAATCCTCTCATTGTGCACCATGTATAATATGGATGGCTTGTTTGTATGCCTAGTGATACTCTCGAATTCTAAGTGTGTTTATCTTTTTGCAAATTGATCACTGTTGGTGATAGTTGTGTGTGTTGTTTGACTCGGTTTTAAGTCGCACTAAGATACTTGTTTCACAATGGCATGGTTACAGGGTTTCGGAAATTTACTCCTACATAGCCTGCATCTAAATAGTGATTGTTGGTTATAGTCAATTTCCTTTCAGGCGTGATATGTGAGGTCTTGATCATTTTGATTTTTCTACTGCATATATATGTATCGGAACGGATATCATTACAAGATCTCGATTGGCTCTATTAACAGAAGTAGAGTCTTCATTATTATTTTTTGGAAATACTACTTTCAAATATAGACGTGGATTGGGGAAATGTATGGAAATGATGGATGTTAATGGTTACAGATTGAGTGTTGTTGTTGATTGCTATAACATGCAGAATGTACGAATAAAAGGAACATAACCTCTTACAAATTGTGTGAAGTACATGTGTTTTGTAATGGAGTTTTTTTGGATATTTTATTATTGGACAGTGACCTAGTTAAATACATAGGAATTACTACTAAGTCATCTGATTGTTGGTTGATGTTATGGATTGCTTGATTAATATCATGAACAATAAACATTTTTTTTCCTCTCATTATCTCATTTTCCGCTAATTACAACCCCCTCACATATCCCATATTCATTTTTCACCCCCTGTTTCGATATTGATCACAACTAAGAAAATTTATCTGTTATATTGGATAGAAATAGCAAAATTTTGGGTGGATTGCAGTGAGGTTTAATGGTTTGCTTACAGTTGATTGTTGTTATCATTGAGAAGTGACCATATCTCTTCCATTTCATTATATCATTTTTTTTCTCAAATTACAAACCCCTCATCTATCCCTAAACAATTTTTCCACCCCCCTTCTCATTGATTAACATTAGAACAATTTGTATGGATTGGATTGCATGAGCCTGATACATTCTGAGCCAAATATTTTTCGTATTTTTAAGGAGTTGTCATGCATGTTTATTTAAAAGACTATTTTCTAATTGTTAACATATGCAGGATGAGTTTTTTCAGTCGGGGAAGCCATGGTCGAGGAAACAGAGGTAGAGGAAACTGGAACTGAGGCCCAAGGAGGCCTAGGTTCTCAATACATTTTGATGTTGATTTTGAAGATATTGGCCAATTGTTCCATGTTGGGTTATTTAATTGGATTGGATAGGGAATAGTCCAACCAAGGCCTGAAAGGCCTCCCTTCCAAGCCCCTCAATCCCCTGGTATACATGTGCCTCCTCATGTCTCTTTATAGCCTGAAGTCTCGGAAAACGATGGGTAGCAAGAGATTGTTCACCCGACTGTCTCCCAACATCGTGGCTGGCCAAACTTAACCTTGCCTGCTCCCCCACCTTTGAACCCCATTGCCCAAGCTGCCCCTAACCACTTTCCAGTGAAATCCTCCCATGCCAGGAACAGATTGAAGACTGAAGCCCACCATGTATCTGATAAAGGAAAAGTTGGTATTGCCCCTTCCTCACCCTCCGATGACTCTGACAAATCTGTGTCTTCACAAATGCATCTGAGGGATGACTTTTCCCATGTGATTAGTGACATAAAGCCTAAAGGCCCTTCCCAACTCAAGGCAATTTTAGGGAAATCAGGAGGTGGCAAAAAAAACCAAGGAAGGGTTGCTTCATAGACTGGAAAATATGGGTTTTAATTTTTATGTCATTTATTGTTTTATGACAGTGGACTCCATGGATTTTGGACAACATGTTTTATTTTGGATATATGAGTATGAGTCTGACTTATTTTCAAGTTTTATGAGCTAAATTTGTCAAAGGAAAATATGTTTTTGAAGGGAGGCACACGGGGTGTGTTTTCTTAACAAATGGGTTATGTTATGATGTGATGATTGTTATTCACTAAAGGAGTCACAAGGGGGTCCCACCTATTAGTTATTATTTAATTATGACCCTATTATGATTATTACTTTTCCCCCCTTCCTTAACTAAATTTATTTAAGGCCTTATGTTAGCTTAACTAATAAGTTTGTTCAACTACTCTAACCAATTCTAAATTGTTAAAATCTAAACTAAGGGGAGGAACAAGAGGAGGATAGAATCACAAAGAATGCTAAGGTTTTCTCTTTGAGTTATGTTGAGATAGTTCAGTTTTCATTCATGCATATATTCATCATCTTCTAATTCTCTTTTGGGATAGCAGGGTCTTGTTGTAGACAACAACATTCAGGGCTGAATCAAATCATTCAGACACTTGTTCTTCAGAGGTGTTGATACATCTTTGATAGTCTGTGTAGAATTGTTTGTTTGTGAATTAACTTTCATGACTGATAAAGGATATTGTGCAAAGTCGAGTGGGCAGCAATCTATGGCAAGTTGATCCAGCTTTTAGAGTTCAGTTTTGGTTTTCTGTCAGAGGTCCTTTTGTATGTTCCATCGAGGATTTCTAAGTTTGACTTTGGTCCAAGATTTATGTGTGAAGTTTTGTAAAGACAATGACTCTTTGATGAATTGGAATGAAACAAGGGATTGCTTTATGTATAATCTATATTGATTATGATCTTGGTGTCTTTACTTCTGTTCTTACATTTATTTTAGCAACTAATATTTTCAGGAAAATATATAAAAATTGAATTTCCAGCAAGCTTTTTGTTGATAAAAGAATAGCCTAAGCACTTGTAATTAATACTTGTGAGTTAGGATATATATCTTTGTTGGCTATAAACATAGGGTGATAATCATGTATACTTTACTTTAGCCAAGTAAAGTCTGAAAATGCTTGAGTAAGATCAATTCATATCTTGTCCTCAACAACGTAGTACAGAGAATTAATTGCAAGGTGCAAGCACGGAAATTGAGACGAGATTTATCAAGGGCCTAGGAGTGCCAGAGTCGGATTGAGTCTTGAAGACAATCATTTTTGGGTAATTCGATGCCAAAAATTCAATGGTGTTGTCTGTTTTTTTATCTGAGTAAAGTTTCTGCAACTTAATTCCAGAATGAGGTATACTTATGTATTTTTCCAAATTATTTTGTCGAGTTAATAAAAAGGCCTACCCATTTGAGAGCGAGACCTGGAGACGTAGTCCACCAGGGATGAACTCTGTTATAAAGTTTTTGTGTTCAGATTTGATGCTTATGTCTCTTCATTATTGAGATTTTCCTTCTTTATCGTGCACTTTAATTTATGCTCATTTAATGCAATTCTTTATAAGTCACTTTGGTGAAAAGATCTCGGATCATGTTATTATCAGAGCAGTCATATTTGACTTGAATTGTTGAGTGTGAATTCTTACTAGGGCCAATCATAAGAAAGGTGAAGGAACTCTTAATACTTTCAATCCCGAAGTTGGTCGTGCATCCCGAAGGAAGAAAATGGCAGAAGAGGACAAGCGTGATCAACATGTGAAAAACTTTCATATGGTCTTTTATCGCATGTCAGAAATGGTTGAGTGAATGTATGGATACTATGAGAAGAGGATGAATAAGAAAGGGAAGAAAAAGGAAGCAAAATTTCATGATAATGCTTCAGTAAATAAAGGGGTTGGAGGAGACCCTCCTGAACCTCCATCTTCGCCATCAAGTTCTATCTCTTCTTCCTCTGAGAATTCTCATCATTCTCATCATTCTAGCCATAAATATTCTTTTAAGAAACCATTATTAAATCTTGATGTAAAATTTTCTTTACCTATGTTTAATGGAGATGCTAATCCTGAAAAGCTAGATAATTGGATCTGACAGGTTGAAGTATATTGTTGTTTTCAAAAGATTGATGAAGAGGAAGTTAAAGTGCAATTGGATTATCTTCCATTGGAAGGCATTGCTCTCTTATGGTGGGAGAGAAAACTTCAGGACATAAGTAAGTGTGGTAATCTTCTTTCCTCATGGTCGGAATTTAAATTAGCGATAAGGAAGCAATTTTATCCATTGGGTTATTTACATAAATCAATGATGGAATGGAAAATTTTAAGACAAAGTAAAGGTCAAATTGTACAAATTTTCACGGAAGAATTTAGGAATAAAGCTCTTGAATTAAACATTCCTTTGGATTCTTATGAAACTTTAATGAAGTATATTGGCGCACTTCACAGTTATATTCATCATACTTTGCTATTGTTTAACCCCACTAGTCTTGACAAAGTTTGTGTGCAAGCCACTCACCTTGAGAACAGGGGAAAGCATGTTCAAGAACATCCCACAAAGAAACCTTCTAATATCCCACATAAGCAATTTAAGAAGTTTAAAAGGAAGGAAAAAGAGACCACCATTGTAAAGAGAGAAGAAGGAAAACCATCTTGCACTCATTGCAAGAAAAGTGGTCATGATGATGAACATTGTTGGAAACTACATCCAAAGAAAAGACTGAAGCAGTT
>ML810665.1:136696-153745 GCA_009831015.1 Picea engelmannii
ATTTATCAAAAAGGGGTTGATAAGTCTGCATAGGGAAATGGAAAAAGGCCCTCTGTGAAAGATAGCAATGGTGAGGAAAATATTGCTATAACATTGGGGAGAGGAGAGGAAAAGAGATTTCTTGGTGTTGTGAAGAGACGGAAACCATGGTAGGCGTTGAGGACAACTTGTTGGAACTAGAAAATGCATGGAGAGTTATCTTGTTAAGCTTGTGAGTGATTTTATGTAAGGAATTTACCCAAGAGCAAGTGAAATTGTTGTTGTGAGCATTATTGTTACAACTAAAATTCCTAGAGTCCCAAGCTAGGATATTTCCTAGCCAACCTATGATGGATCCCTAGAGGGAAGTGGGATACAGTTAGGGACTGTGTGGAATATAAGCGGATCCCATTCCTTGGGTTGTACAAGTTGAGAGGAAAGAGAGCTAGTGGATTGGAATTTTTGTAGGAATTATCTTGTTGTGAGTTTTTACTAGGTATTGGGATATTGAGTGGACAATAGCCATACATAGGACCCATTATTTCTTGTGGATTCATAGCCCCAACTCAAGGGTGAATTGTTGCTTATAGAACTAGAGAAGAAGAGTCTATGGTTGGATGGAACGTTCATCGTCTCCAACCAATTGTGTATATTGTTCATTAAGATAAGTGATTCATTCATTGTTCTTATTTAGAGTTTAATACTATGCTTAAATGTTGTGCTTTATTGTTGCACTTTACTCTGTGTTATGAGTGTTTTTATGTTGTTTTGTATACTTAAACTGGATGCATTCAAGCATTTCAAATTAATGATAGTTGCATGGGCATGTTTATCATGTTGCATGCATTTATTTCTAATGGGTATCAGAGTATTTTCATTTTTACATGGGAATGGGCACATTACATCTCCTCCCATATACTTATTCAAATAATTTTTAAAATGCATACCACTTATTTTAGTATCCATTTTCGAAGGAAGAGGATTTTTTACCCTATTTTAAATCTAATTGATTCTACATACCTTCAATGAGTAAACCATGAGGACATAGATTTCATTTTTTATTTAATCAAAGTTGGATGATAAGGATTTCTTTTTTTTCTTAGATGTGTGTAAAATATAACCACCGGTCCACCTCCTTAATTGGATGAAGAATATTTTCACATCATGCAATCCCATCCCTCCATAAAAAGAAGAACTAGAAGTGTCTGAGAGATCAATTATCAATGCTTATTAAACGTGGGAATCGACGTTATCGTTGGATTAAGGGATGAAATAGTATAAAACAACATGACCATTGAATTAAATTGGATTAAAGAAATTGTGTGTGATTCTACCTTTATTCTCATTCCTTGTTTGACTCTCATCTACCTTCACCTCCTCCTAATCCTCTCAAAGCTACATGTGTATGGTCGAGTATGTATGTTTGGATTTTCAAATTGTGTGTTGTTATTCTTGCACTATGGTCAAATATTGTTATGTGTTGTTCCTTGAATCCTTAAAACCCACTTACTTCTAGATCTTATGTAGGACAAGGATTGATTGATAAAATTAAGTTTTGTTTTTAATTTTCAAAATTGTATAAATTATGGTCTCATATGATAGCTTGATTATGCTCCTAAATTGTTTTACCTTACTTGTCCTATATTTCACTTTACAATGATTTGGTAGAAAAATAAATTTTCATAATTTCAATTTCATTAGAAAATTTTCATTACATAGTACTCTATATTAAAAACTTCTAGTCTACTATCCTATAATGTTTAATCCCAACCACAGACCCAAAAATTATGCTCAGCATCATATCTATTCTATTAAAAATGGGGGAAAATAATTGTGCAGTATCCTTCCATCTGTGTGTTGTATCTTGGCGGAAGAAACCTTTTTGAGTTAACCTCTAGTAAGCTATTTATGAGGTCTAAAGTGCTTCTTTTTCCATGAAAAACAAAACAAAAATGTAATTTTATTTAGAAAAAAACAATATTACATTCTTCATATTCCTTTCAACATTTCATAATTCCTTCATAGATGTCCAATATATAAATAAAAACATTTTAGTTCAAAATAAAGTGCACCTAATGACAAGTGTCACATATTATCATTGGACAATGACCTCAATCCGACCCTTTTCTCTTACTTATTTTTTACCTTTGTACAACCCCTTATAGGAGTTCCTATGATAACCAATTGCATATCATTTGTGGGCAAAACCATATCCTTATCATATTTATCCGACCCTTTTCTCTTACTTATTTTTTACCTTTGTACAACCCCTTATAGGAGTTCCTATGATAACCAATTGCATATCATTTGTGGGCAAAACCATATCCTTATCATATTTTGAGCTTTAGACCTATGAGGTATTTTTCTCCCTCCCATTGGATTTTCATTGACAACTAGCTTCCAAGTAGAGTGAATTCCATAGTTCATTACTTTTTCTTATATCTTTGATCATTGACTTGTATCTTCATTCATTTCCATTATTTATTCATTGTCATTTTTTTCTACCTCTTATGAAGGAAAATATTTCTTACTCTAATCTTTTTCATCATCCAAAAGTGGTATCCTCTAAGCAACTTTTAGACTTGGAAAGATGATTATTTTTCCTCTTTGGATGTGCTCCTGCTTGAGGACAATATTTCTATAGATGACCTCTTTGATGGTAGATCCAACACCTAAATGTTTTGTTTTAATTATCCAATACTTGAGTCCATTGAATTTTTTAATGTTTGAGATACATCTTGTTTGGAATACCTTTACCAAGATCAATCTCCATGCATATTTGAGCATAAGTAAAAAAACAACTAAGCCAACTCAAAATTTGTCGTAAGGAATATACTGAAGGAATTTCAATGTCTTTAAGTGATAAAGAATGCCAAAAGGGAAGTGGTAGATTTGGGAGGTGAACAAAAACTAGTATTTTATATTAAATCATAGTGGAGGAGTTGAACTATAGAAACCATGGGGTAATAAATAGACTCGCTCTTGCCAAAAACCATGGCCCCTCCTCAAAGACTTTATGATAATCATCATGACTATAAAATTGTACTACAAAAAACCTTTAGATTAGAAATATACCTTGCTTTTTTGGTCTAGTTGGAGTAAATCCACTGATATAGATCTATTACATGAGGCCAAAACCATTAAAATGAAAAACTATTACAACTAATTTATATGAAAAAAAGTAATCATTGACCTCCAAATAAGATATCTCCACAGTTAGAACCTCGCAATATTTATCCATTGTATATGGACTTGGCATAACAAGAGGTTGAATTGTTTGAGGAGACTTAGATCGAACTGTATCCTTAAATGAAACCATGTTTGAAGAAGAGGACACTTGTGCTCCCATTGCTCACCCACACAATCATGGAGCTAATATTATCATTGGTCCTTTTCATATGTGATAATCATTTAGTTAGGAAATATCCTTCACTTGTTTCCCTTAAAAAAAATATGATGTTGGGCAATTGGAATCCCCTGACTAAACTCTAGTTTTCCCTTAATATCTACCACAAAATCTAAATCATTAACCCACAAGATTATTGTTTTCCCATAAACAAAGTTGACCATAATATGATAGCTAATAGAGGTTTTAGGCCTCTCTTTCCTCATCGTGATATAACGTGTCTTAGAGGACTTATATTCCAACTGTTAAGTATACCATATCTGATTAAATACTTCATGGTAACCCATGGAACCTACATTTGACCTATTTAATGCATTATTCACTAGAGGATATAGTGTAGCCTTCCAATTTTCTACTCTCAGATAGAGTACTCATAACAACATGAAAGAGACTTGCATTCCAATATACACATACCTCATCCAAACCGATGCAAAAAATACCCTCTAAAAAAATGCAATCGAGGCTTGGAGGAAAAACTTAAATCCACACAAGTAATAGAGAAAATAATGTGCCCTACATCCCAAATAAAAAAGAGAACCTTGAGATATTCAAGAATAATCTCCTACTTAGTCCAAAAGATACTACCATGACATAAATCTACCTTGATAGCACACACTACCAGAGTTGAAGGCTTGGCTATGGCTAGGATTTTGTAGGCTCGCACTCTATCTCTCTCTTGTAATCCTACTTTCAACCCAAAGGGGAATCAAGGGACAATTTTTTAGGCATGGAGGTACACCTGAGAAACATAGTTCATCCCACTCTCTAACTCACAAGCAAGAATGATTTTGTTGGTACCTTGCCAGCACCACACAAATATATGCAAATAATAGCTTCAAGTTTAACATGTTTCTACTAGATCCTCTTCCAATTTGTGGAGAAACAAGGAGATGGATTTGGAGTTATGTATAGATATATGTGTAATATTAATGGGTGGGGAAGGTGGTATGATGATACTTCCACTACAGGACTTGTTATGAGCAAAATGGTAATTTATTTTCTCACGGAAGGGATGACTATGTGTAATTTTCTAAAATGGTGTATTTGATCTTGAAAGACATGTGATGCCTTGTGCTCTTCAAGCAGTATGCTCGACCATTTAATGCCTTATTATTTGTCCTCTCATTGTTTTAATCCATGTATTTTTCTCCCTAAGTTAAGGAAGAGGCAAGGGACTATTTTTCTCCATGAATGATAGAGATTTTTTTTGAATGGGGTACTTGTTGGAGGAGTATGTGTAACAAAGAATGTACTCTTTGGATATAAAACTATAGGATATTTATTTCAAATATGCTACCATGTTTTACATTGAGAGATAAGGATGTCCCACCCCGATTCATCTTTTTTTTCCTTACAAAGAAGCATGGGGTCCCTAATTTTTCTTTTTTTCTAAGAAATGTCATCCAATCAACTATTCTAACAAGTTAGTGCCCCATGATAATTCCCAAGTATGCAAAGGTTTGATCCTCTTAATAAGAGACTTTCAATATTTATGGCAATTGTGGAGCCATTGGAGGCATGAGAAAAGGAAGTTAAAAATAAAGACATTTAGAAGTGGATGTTTTCTCCAAAAAAACCACAAAAGACATCAAGTGAAACTTTATGGCAAGTTGTTTCCTCTATTAAAATTGAGCCCATAAGACTAATGACATCATTAAAAAATAAAATAAAAACCAACTTTAACCTCATTTGCTACTTAAATAAAGTGGCATATAACCAATTAGGTAGCCATGAATTGTGTAAAGGCTCTCTCTTTCAGGGCCTCTAGATATAATTAACTCCTATTGTAATGACAGTTTTATGTAAGAAAGATTTTATGTATATGAAGTAAAATTTATAAATTCTGAAATATATGCAAGTAAGAAGTTTCATTTACTGCAATTTAGTTTGGAATTTTCTTTATGCAAGGAATAAACCGGTAAATAGACAGCATAATAGCAACTTAGTTTAGATTTTTCTTGATGCAAGAGTAAACTAATAAATAGGCAGTATAATAGCAACAACAAATTGATTACAATATTTACACATAAATCAACTAGTAAAATGCATACCTCAACCTCAAGTTCTGTTTGATTTAGTCCCCTGCTCCTTTGTCCTTGTCCTTGCCCAAACTGCCCAAAACTGAATATTTTCCTCCCAATCATCTAGGAACATCCTCTCTAGCTCCCTAGCTCCAGGAATCCTTGCGGTTTCCTGGCCCCGGAGCCCAAAATTCCCAGCAACAACAGTGCCCAAGTAAAAGTCCCCCAAAACTATTTTTTCCTTCCAATCTCCTCCTCTTTCCCTCCTCCTTCTCCCATAATTTTCCCAAAAAGAAGACCTCCTTCCAAGTCCCCTACCCTCTTCCTTATCCTCCTCTCTCAAATCCCCCTACCTCATTCAATTCCCAACTGCCTTATCCCCTCATTAATTCCCTCACCTACCATTAAATAATAAAATAGTAAAAATATTCAATCTAATTATTTAAATAATTAATCTAATTTAACCTAAATAAATTATAATCATTAATTAATAAAATTGGGCTATTACATACACTCACTCTTCAAGAAACTTCGTCTCGAAGTTATAGTAATTTACAATACAAGGAAAATAACACATGATTCATACATCCATATTAAATAAGTAACATCATCAATTTAAAACACTTATACATACTAGTGTACCTGTGCAAGGCATGCATGTGTAGCTAGCACATATAGGACTCGCACATGTACTAATGAAAATAATTTATCACACCTAATGCAATTCTTATGTGCGTCCAATCCAATCTGCAATGCCATTCATTTTATAAAGAATAGTAAACCATTTAAAATTTCACAAAATCCCTCAATCATAATAATTTAACACAAGCAACAATCACTTAGATAATTTTAGTTTAGTTAATAATATATATATATATATGAATGAGAGGAAATCAAGAAATTATATTATAAGGTGATAACTCCACACACTCTCAACTACTTCTAGGCATCCTTCCTCCCTAACCTACTTCCATATTCCATCCATATCCTTCCTTTGTTGGACTATCTTAGAGTGTCAACTATATTGACCTAACTCCATATAGAACCCGTAAGTGGAAGTGTCAACTCTCTTGACCAAGCTTCTCGAGCAGGCAATTGGAAGTCATCATCACACATCTAGGGGAGCATGAGCTAACACCATCCTACCACGACTCTAGGTTTCAGAGGATACATGGTGGGAAGTGTCTCCACCCCTCCTAATATAACTAGGGACAACACCCTACCATGGACCATACAGTGGCATTGTGTTGCTGGTATTTTTTCATCATATATTCAATTTCAGGCAGTCTCGCCACCTGAAAAACCTGCACTTGTCCACATATCATAGCAATGCATTTGAACCAACATAATTTCACATACAAAGATTCATACCATATTGTTTCTCAGTCAATGTTCACGACATCAACCCTTCATTATCATTATCCTTTGGATATTTCATAGCCCATTGACCTGCAGATTAGTCGATAACACAATCTCATACATATCTATGCATTATTATCATGTAAATGAATTTAATCATATCCTGAATTCGATATCCACGTACCAACAACTTTAAATGCCAACATTTTCAAGTTATAAATAGGTTGCATAATATCCATCATAATTCAAATAACGATAAACATCCATAGAATTGACATTCACATAGGTCCATATGTCTAAAATTTAAAGTGTATCATTAATAAATTCATAGTAAATAGAAAATAAAATATGATTAGGCCTTAACTGATTATATTTTTTTAAGTCAAAAGGTGGCATTAAATACACACAACCTTCGGGAAACATATTCCCGAGGTGGTCAAAAAAGTGAGGGATGATCTCGTTGTAAGGTCTATGCATCCTCCCAAGTAGTAGATCCTGGGATATACTTGTCCCACTTGACCTTATGATGCAGACCCCCCTTCTCTCATGGGGTTGCTCGACCTCTCGGTCAAGGATCTTTGATTCTTAGAGCTGAATTGGCTCTTTGAACCTGAATGGTATCGCTTGTAATTAAACACGAGCCCTTTCAGTCTTTTGGTGTAGGTTCTATGACACCCGCAACCTCTCCCTTCGCGTTGCTGAACTATCAGGGTTCAGGTGCTAGCTCCTCCTTCGTTAGCCCTTTCCCCTATGTGACCTCGGATTGTATCCACACATGATTGCGAGCGCGGTCGAGAGTGGTTTGGGATCAACCCACTTTTCTTCCCGCAATTCACTACCAATCGCCACGCATCCCTTTTGTAATATCGTGGTTTTGATTATGGCCCGCTCTCAAATTTTTAAAGTCTGAGCACTTTCTGGCCCCGCAATCCTGCGTCACCGTCAATCTTGGGTGGAGCCTCCCAATCAATGATTCAAATCTTCTTCCTTTCCTTCCTTCTCTCCAGATCATGCCCTCCTAGGTCTCCATGATATGTTGACACATGCCCCTTTCAAATCAACGGTCATGATTGATTTCACCTTTAGGGCTTCGGGAGTTTCAACTCTCAACTCATGTTTTCTCTGCAATGGATATCTTCTAAAATGGAAGATCTGTTGACACATTTCCTCCTCAAATCGATGGCCCTAGCCGCTTCGAGACTTCGGACTTTAGAAATCTCAACTCTCAAATTTTTCAAAATTCTTTATCTGAATCTCACGATCTATTGACACGTGTCTCTTGCAAATCGACAGTTGCGATTGCTTGGGTCTTCAGACTTCAGAAAACTAAATTTTGAAATTTCACCTTCCCTCAAAGTGCGCAGATTTCTGCAACGTGTCCTCCTGAATCGGATGTCTATATTTTACTTTAGTTCTTTACCCGGAGTCCACGGATTTATGTCACGTGTCCTCTTGAATCAGACAACTATGATTTTCTTCGGACCTTCGGGTTTCAGAGATCTCGACTCTCAACTTCTCCAGAGTGATTTTATCTGAATTTCATGATATGTCGCCACACGTCCCTCTAGATCTTACAGTCCAGATTCACTTCAGACTTCAGGTTTTGGGAGTTTCAGTTCTCAAATGAAATCCTCGAAGTGATTTTCCCCGAAGTCTCATATCGACGTCCCACAGACTTCGATCGAATGAACGATCCAAATCAATCCTTTCAACTTCAGTGATTTCTGTTGGTTGTCTACACGACACAAATCCCTGTGTCTTTCGATGTCTAAACATCGAACAAGTTCTCCTCCCGGATAGTTTCTCTTTTAAACCTAATTATGGGACACTCTTCGGCAATTCCACTTTCTCCTTGTCCACAAAACTCCTGAAGTACTTTCATTCCAGAGTTATGGATCTTAGCCGGTGACTCGTGAAACCTTCAGAGCTTCACTCCTTAGAGGGTTACTTCGACACTTAGTCAAATCTTGAATCTATGCACTCCTTGCAATATATTCTTATGCAAGACTTAGCTTCTTTCCGCGATTGTGCACGTCTTGCAATAGTCACTCTTCACTCCTTGCAAAGGGAAGTTTTGCGCTATCTCTTCTAATATTCTGATTCGAAACTGACTATGTCAATGCACTCCTTACGGACTATATGCACACCTTGCATGAACTCAACGGAGAGAGAAAACGAACTTATCTAAACACTCTACAGTTTCTTATACTCAACAACACAACTCATTCATTCATGAAAACAAAATAATAGGGAATTGTAAACAGTAGCAACACCATGCATTGGATCAATTTTCCTCTGTTATATTCACTCAAAAGTAAATGGCTACAAGTATGATAAAACAACAACTAAATCACATAAATCTCCTACTAACTTGCAGCAGTCTCATTCAGGCATACAAAACCTCTATTTATTTCAGAGGGTTCTTAGGGTTCCCCCCGAGTACTCGTCTACTCTACAAATCTAACTGCTACTTAATTTTTGTTACATTCAAGACTAGGGGTGAAACTCCTAGATCATTCATGATCACTCAACTCCCAAACATTTGATCTTCTTCACTTTTCGATCATTTCAAAAAGATTTGTAAGAAACACCAGCGGTTAAGATTCTGAAATGATTCAATGGCGCGCTAAGGTGTTGAGTTGTCTCTCCACGTAGGCTTGTTGACGATGAACCTACATCATACTCCCCGGGCCAAAAATTCATGGACTCCTATCCATGATCTCCTGCACTGACTTTCCATGCTTCTGGATATCAGCTTCATTTTCCCAACTGGCATCTTCTATCGAGTGTTTCTTCCATTTGATCAAATATTCAAAATAGGTCTTCCTCCTGGTCTTCTTGCCAATCCTCTGATCAGTGATCTTCTCCATTTATGTTTTTTCTACTATAAGCATTTTCTTCTCCCACTGAATCTTCTTTTGATCTTCTTATCTTTCTGTGTCATTTTCCCTGTAAGGATACAGGTCTGATATGTTGAATATGGGTGATATGCCCACACCATCTGGTAGCTCAATCTCATAGGAATTTGCATCAAACTTCCTTAAGATTTTACATGGTCCTATCTTCTTCATCTTCAACTTGTTATATGTTCCCCTTGGGAACCTTTCTTTCCTGAGATGTGCCAGAACCTGATCTCCTACTTCAAATTGAATATCTCTACAATGTTGATCAACTCTGCGCTTGTACTCTTGGCTAGAGTTCTGTAACTTCTCTCTGATTTGGCTATGGATATTATGCATTTCTGCAGCAAAATATTTTGCTCCAGCACTTCTGATCTCACTCTGTTCCAAGTCTCTCACCTCAGATACTCATCTTGGTTTCATTCCATACAGTATTTGGAATGGGCTCTTTCCAGTGCTCCTATTTGGTGAGTCATTGTATGCAAATTCTTCTTGTGGCAGAATCTGATCCCATTGATTATGATGCTCAGTGACCAGACTCCTCAATAAGTTCCCCAAGCTTATCTTCACCACCTCAGTATGTCCATCTATCTGAGCGTGATAAGGTTAACTAAAGGACAAATCTATCCCCAACTTCTTCTGCAGTGCTCTCTAGAAATGACCAACAATTTTAGTGTCTCTATCTGAGAAAATGCTCCTAGTAGATCCATGTAGTCGAAAAACTTTCTTGAAAAATAAATTTGCAACATATGTTGCATCACTAGTCTTCTGGCATAGGATAAAGTGTGTCATCTTTGAAAATCTATCCACCACCACAAATATGGAATCACATCCTCTTTGTTTTCTTGGCAGTCCCATCACAAAATCCATACTTATTGCATCCCAAGGCCTCTCTGGTATTGGCAATGGTTGATACAATCCATTGTTCTGTCTTGTTCCCTTTGCATGTTGGCATATTCTACTTCTGTTCACAAATTTTATCACTTATGTTCTCATACCTGGACAATAGTATGAACTACTCAACTGTGCAAATGTTTTATCATGGTTGAAATGTCCAGCCAATCCTCCACCATGCTTTTCCTTCAAAAGGTTATCCCTCATTGAGAATTTTGGTATGCACATCTGATTTCCCTTGAACAAAAATCCCTCTTGAACCATATACTCTATCCACTGGCTCATGTCTCTCGGCATAGGATTTTCACATGCTTCGTATGATTCCTTGAAATATGGATCATCACTATACATTTCCTTGAGGTGTTCAAACCCTAAGTTCTTCACCTGAAACTCCTGCAGAATCAAACATCTCTTGCTCAATGCATCAACAAATTTGTTAGCATTTCCAGAAATATGTTTTATGACAAAAGTAAAATTATGCATAAACTCAATCCACTTTGCATGTCACTGATTCAATTTTTCTTGTCTGGTTATGAATTGTAAAGCTTGGTTATCACTATACAAGACAAATTCCTTTGGAACAAGGTAGTGCCTCCATTTGTTCAAGGCTTGAATTATGGCATAAAATTATCTATCATTTGTGGAGTACTTTCTCTTAGCCTCATTCAATTTATCACTGAAATATGCAACTGGTTTATTATCCTAACTCAATATTGCTCCAATTGCAATTCCACTTGCATCACATATCACTTGAAATGTCTTTCCAAAATTTGGTAAGACTTGAATTGGTCGTTCTGTAATCTTCTCCTTAAATATATTGAAGATCCTCTCGGACTCCTCTGTCCATTTAAAATACTTGTGCCTCTTCTTTATTGTATCCATCATGGGTGCACAAATTCCACTAAAATCTCTGATGAACTTCCTATAGAAACTTGTTAATTCATGGAAGCTTGTCACTTCAAACATACTCCTTGGTGATGGCCATTCTTTGATTTCTTTCACCTTCTCTAGATCCATCTTCAATTCATTTGAAGAGATTACAAAACCCAAGTAAATGATCTTTGTCTTCATAAAAGAGGACTTCTTCATATTTATCAATAGATTCTCCTGTTGTAGTCTCCTCATCACTAATGTTAGATGTCTCAAATGATCCTCTTTAGTCCTGCTAAAGACTAGTATATCATCCAGATATACAACCACAAACTTGTCAATGAATTATTTCAGTATTTCATTCATCAACCTCATAAAAGTACTTGGGGAATTTGTTAAGCCAAATGGCATAACAAGACACTCATACAACCCTTCATTTGTCTTAAAGGTTGTTTTCCACTCATCACCTTCTCTCATCCTTATTTGGTGATATCCACTTTTCAAATCTATCTTAGAAAAGAAATTTGCTCCACTTAAACAATCCATTAAGTCATCCATTCTTGGAAAAGGAAATCTATACATGATGGTGATATTGTTTATGGCTCTTGAGTCTGTACACATTCTCCATCATCCATCCTTCTTTGGACTCAAGACAGTTGGTACTGCACATGGACTCAAGATTTCTCTAACCAAACCCTTGTCTAACAATTCCTGGACTTGGTTCTTTACCTCCTCGATCTCTTGAGGTGTCGATCTGTATGTTTCTTTATTTGGCAGACTTGCTCCCGATATAAAATCAATATGATGGTTGATACTTCTGATGGGTGGAAATGAGTTAGGAAACTCATCCACTACTATGTCATCAAAATTATCCAACAACTCCCGAAATTCTTCAGGCAAATCATCCATCGAATTACTTATAAGGACAACTATGTGCTTCCTCACCACAACAAATTGCATCTCCTGTCCCTTCTTGACTTCACTCATGAGTTCATTTCCACTCCTGAGAAGTATACTTGTGATGGCTTCTTCTTTTACTTTCTTCTCCTCTATTGGAAACAACATGTGTGTCCTACCATTCTTCTCCAAGGTGTATGTATTTTTCCTCCCATCATGAATGACATTTATGTCAAACTGCCATGGTCTTCCCAACAAAACATGACATACATCCATGGGAATCACATCACACATAATTTCATCTTTATATCCTCCTATCTTAAATTCAACGAGGCATTGTTTAGTGACCATTACCTGGTGTCCTTTCGGCAACCATGATACTTTATATGGATTTGGATGTGCATTTGTCTCCAGCTCCAATTTCTCCACCATATATGTGGATACTAAGTTGTCAGTGCTCCCACTATCAATTATTGCCTTGCATACTCTATCTTTCGTCTTGTAAGTTGTCCTGAATAGGTTGTTCCTCTGCACTGGCATTTCAATTTCCGACTTTGGTTTTAAGAGAACCTTCCTCAACATCAGGGATGTTCCATCCTCTACACCTTATGCTTCAACATTCCTTTCCTGTGCTTCAAAAAAGTGAGCTTCACCTACTCCTTCTTTATTTTTCTCGGGACATTCCAAAGACATGTGTCTTGTCTTTCCACAGACATAACTTACTTCTCCTCCTCTTCTTCTTCCTCTTCCTCTAGAAGAACTTCTTACACCACTTTGTCTTCCTCGGGAACTTCCTCCTCTTTCTGAGTGACTGTGTTGTTTCTCAATCCCATATTTGGATTTATGTGTGTTATCATGGGAAATCCCCTTTCCTTTGCTTGGGTGTTTGCCTCTATTTCGTTGACTCTGTTTCCTAGACAACTTATCCTTTTCCTTCAAAGAAATCCGATAAGCATCCTCTACTTTCCTTATTGACATCATGTTCATCTCATCCTTGATTTCATATCTCTGGCCATTTATATACCTGACAACCTTTTCTTCATTCTTCTCTCTCTGTCCAGTCCTGATATTTATCTTGTAGAACTCCTTCGCGTACTCCTTAAATGTCATACCCTTCTGTCTCAGGTTCTGAAACTTCCTGAACAGATTTATCTAATAATCATTGGGCATGAATTTATCCTTTATCTTGGCTACCATTTTGTCCTAATTCTTTATCTTTTGTTTTCCTTTGCTTCTCCTCTCATCCTACAGTTCATCCCACCATAGTTTTTCATGTCCTTTTACCCTGGTGACAACATTTCTCACCTTTTTCTCCTCAACGACATCTTCATAGTCGAAATATTTTTCCATGGATATTATCCAATCCAACAACACTTCATCATCCAAATTTCCTTCGTACATTGGGATCTCTATCTTGGATATAGCTCCCAATCTAACAACTCCTCTCAGCAAACATTCCTCGGCAATGTTTTCCCCTGCATATTCTTTGACTTCTACTTCTTCACTATCTTCATCACTGATGTCCCCAGCATCAGGTGCCCTCCTCTGCGCTACCTCCATCACCTCTAATCTTGCACAAAGCTCTCTCATTTCTCTTTCCATAGCGCGATTGGCTAAAGGTGGCTCCACGCATCTCCTCGGTGGAATTGTGTTGATTTTCTCTCACACACAGAGTACACCTTCGTTCTCTTCTTCGTTTCATGAAAATAATTTCAGGCTCGGATACCACTTGATGCAGACCCCCCTTCTCTCCTCAGGGATACTCGACCTCCTGGTAAAGGATCTTCGATTCTCAAATACGAATCGACTCTTTGAAACCTTAATGGTCTCTCTTGTAATTAAACTCGGGCCCTTTCAGTCTTTTGGTGCAGGTTCTATGACACCCGCAACCTCTCCCTTCGTGTTGTTGAACTATCAGGGTTCATGCGCTAGCTCCTCCTCCATTATCCCTTTCCCCTATGTGACCTCGGGCTATGTCCACACATGATTGTGGGCACAGTCGAGAGTGGTTTGGGATCAACCCACATTTATCCCCGCAATTCACTACCAATTGCCACGTGTCCCTTTTGTAATACTATGGTTTCGATTGCGGCCCGCTCTCAAATTTTTAAAGTCTGAGCACTTTTTGTCCCCGCAATCCTGCATGACTGTTGATCTCGTGATCTTGGGTGGAGCCTCCCGATCAATGGATCATATATGCCTCCTTTCCTTCCTGCTCTTTGGATCACGCCCTCCTTTACGTGTGCCCCTTTCAAATCAACAGTCGTGATTGATTTCATCTTTCGGGCTTTCGGAGTTTCAACTCTCAACTCCTTCTTTCTCCACAATGGCTATGTTCTGAAATGGAAGATCTGCTGACACATGTCCTCCTCAAATCAATGACCCTGGCCACTTTGATACTTTGGACTTTGGAAATCTCAACTCTCAACTTTTCTAAAATGATTTTACTTGAAGCTCGTGATCTATTGACACTTGTCTTCTGCAGATCGACGACTGCGATTTCTTGGGTCTTCGAACTTCGAAAAACTCAATTTTAAACTTTCATCTTCCCTCGAAGTGCGCATATTTCTACCACGTGTCCTCCTGAATCGGACGGCTATAATTTACTTTAGTCTTTACCCGGAGTCCACGGATTTATGTCCCGTGTCCTCCTAAATTGAACAGTTATGATTCGCTTCGAACCTTCGGGTTCCGGAGATATCGACTCTCAACTTCTCCAGAGTTTTTTTATCTGAAGTTCCTGATTTGTCACCACATGTCCCTCTGGATATGACGGTCCAGATTCGCTTTGGACTTTAGGTTTCGGGAGTTTCAGTTCTCAACTGAAATCCTCGAAGTGATTTTTCCCCGAAGTCTCAGATCGACGTCCCACAGGCTTCGATCGAACAGACAATCCAGATCAATCCTTTCGACTTCAGTGATTTTTGTTGGTCATATACATGACACAACTCCTTGTCACTTTCTCCTTTTCCACAAAACTCCCGAATTACTTTCGTTCCATAGTTATGGATCTTAGTCGGTGACTCGTGAAACCTTCAGAGATTCACTCCCTTGGATATTTCTCCCGCTATCTTTCCTGATCTTTATCCTTTGAAACCTTTAACTCCTTAGAGGGTTACTTCGACATTTAGTCGAATTTCGTATCTGTGCACTCCTTGCAACAAATTCTTACACAATAATTAGCTTCTTACGACGATCGTGCTTACCTTGTAGCAGTCACTTTGCACTCCTTGCAAAAGGAAGTTTCACGCTATCTCTCCTGATCTTCTGAGTCGAAACTGACTCTATCAATGCAATCCTTGTGGACTATATGCACACCTTGCATGAACTCAATGGAGAGAGAAAAAAAACTTATCTAAACACTCCACAGTTTCATATACTCAACAACACAACTCATTCATTCATGAAAACAAAATAACATGGAATTGTAAACAGTAGCAACACCATGCATTGGATCAATTTTCCTCTGTTATATTCACTCAAAAGTAAATGGCTACAACTATGATAAAACAACAATTGTAAACTCAACAGCAACTAAATCACAACAATCTCCTACTAACTTGCAACAACCTTATTCAGGCATACAAAACCTCTATTTATTTCAGAGGGTTCTTAGGGTTCCCCCTGACTACTCGTCTACTCTAGAAAGCTAACTGCTACTTAATTTATGTTACATTCAATACTAGGAGTGAAACTCCCATATCATTCATGATCACTCAGCTCCCAAGTGTTTGATCTTCTTCAATTTTCGATCATATAAAAAACATTTGCAGGAAACGCCAGTGGTTAAGATTCTAAAATGATTCAACGACGCGCTAAGGCACTGATTTGTCTATCCACGTAGGATTGTTGACAATGCTCCTGCATCACCTTAACTTGGTCTACCAAACGATTCTTGTGTTGTCGGACCCTATGATCCAATATGCGTAACGGTTCAACCATGTTGGTTCCCGCGTCCGAGACCTGCAATTCCTTCCAATTCAGTTTGTGAGATTCGTCGACAACATAATGACGTAGAACAGATACATGAAAAACATTATGAGTTTTATGCAAGTGGGATGGAAGTACGAGACAGTAGGAAAGAGGTCCAATTCTCTCTTGGATTTTGAACGGTCCTATAAATTGAGGCGACAACTTTGTCCCCTTCCTGAACCAAATGGTTCTCTTATTAGGCTTGATACGAATGAAAATTTGATCTCCCACTTTATAACTTTGGTCAGTCCTATGTGAATCAACATAACTTTTCTGTCTATCATGTGCTTCCTTTAGTCATTGCCTAATATGAATCACTTGTTCCTCCATCTCTTGAATCCATTCTAGCTCGATTGTCACTTGGTCTTCTAACCTTTTCCAACTCAATGGTGTCTTGTATGGCCTTCCATACATAGCTTCATAAGGTGGCATTCCAATGGAGCTATGAAAATTGTTATTTTAGGTGAACTCTACCAAAGGTAGGCACTTCTCCCAATGGGTTTGATTATCCATAACATACATCCTAAGCATGCCTTCCATAACCTGATTTACTCTCTCAGTTTTCCCATCTGTTTCGGGATGATATGTTGTTCTTAAGTTCAAATGAGTTCCTGTTACACATTATTTTCGTCATCCCTATGATCGTTAATGATGTAAACCTATCTATTGCCTTTAGAGGGGTCACAGTGGCCTGAGTTCCTGAAGAGAGAAGGAAGAAGAACTTTTCCTGAGAAAAGAAGTTGCATTTTCC
>ML810665.1:172836-197486 GCA_009831015.1 Picea engelmannii
ATATAGGGCACTAGATTAAACTTTAATATAACTTTACCTTAATGAATCATCTTTTTTTTTTACTTGTGGCCAGATTTTTTTCTAGCTTTTTTGCTACTTGTGACCAGTTGTATCTGGCATTATGTTTTTAAGCATAACTTACTTTTGCCTATTATATGGGCATAGTGATTACTTGGTGTTTTTTTTAACAATGTATATTGTTTCTGCCGAGTTTCTATAAGATTTGTTTTTTCACTAATAAATCAACATCTAAGTATTTCTATTTAATATGCAAATTTCCAAACCATGTTGCTTAATCTATATATAGTGCACTTCATTAAACTTGAACAAAACTTTCCTTGAATGGCTTCTGACTAAGCACTAGCTTTTGAATTTTTTTTATTTCGTTTTGACAATGCCATTCCTGTTATGGTACACTACTATACACAATTTTTGGGGAATATTACAGTGGCTTTGCCTTCCTTTATGGAAACATCTATTAACAAGGAATGTGGAAAATGACATTTTATCATCTTTCCAATATTTTATTTATGATTGCTATGAAGAGTGGCATTAACCTTATCAACTTGAAAAATAACAATGCCAAGATAAGGGATAGAGCTATAAGAGAATATTAGCTTGCACTCAACTCTGACAAAATTGCTTCCAAATGTCCGTGGGACCTCAACCCAATCTAAAAACTGACAAAATTGCTTCCAAATGTCCCTGGGACCTCAACCCAATCTAAAAGTCACTACCTTCACTGGATATTCTAGTTTTTCTAATGTAAATAGTCGCAACCTTCTTTGAAGGTTTTAGTTTTGCCATTGTTCTTGGTGAGGGGTTACCCCTTGACCAATTGGCGAAGTCTTTGTTTTTGCATAAAGAGGTGCAAGGTTCAAATCTCTCTCCCATGTTAAAGTGGGTATATGTACTATGTCAATGCAAAGCTAGTGTTCACATGTACTATTTGGGTCTATCTATTTGGTACTAGTTGGGGTGTAGTGATTCATACCAATAAAAAACTAAAATTAATTGAATACTTGTAATCAGGTTCATATGTTTGTTTTCACAATCCTTTCTATTGCTAAATAGTAAGGATTAATTGAATACCTGTAATCAGATTCATATGTCTACTTTCACAATCCTTTATATTGCTAAATAGTAAGGAATTATGTGTTAACCAAGGGTTGATCAGGTTGATCTTTGGTAGTATAGTAAACTTTTGTTGTGATGGATTTCTCTTTTAGGAATATGGTGGGCATAAAATCATGTTATTTTTCTAAGGCATGCATGCTTTTTGAATGTATCGTATCTACAAGTTGAAAAAGCATAGTCACCCCCCCATTTATTTCCAGATAATCTTCAAGCCACAATGCCAGTCAACAACAGGGCTTGAATCCATTACAACAATATACTCGTTATGAGCTCAACATGTCACTTGTGGGAATTGAACCCGGGTGGGGAGGATAACAATCATTCATGCCAACCACCAAAGCTAAGCCCAATTGACACCTTTCCTTCTATATATATCTCCATCACTCAACAAATTTCTATTGAAGCTTGTCTTACAATTTTCAAAAATAGTTGATTTGAGAATTATATTCTTTGATTCTATAGCATCATGTCATGTACATCCTATAAACAGACATATGTATATGAATAAGACTCCTCCTATTTGCACCAATAGGGAATAGAAGATCACTATTCTATAAAGATATGTTTGGGCTTTACACTCCACATACTTAAATTTACATAGAAAAATCTCAATTGACAAATCTTTAGTTTTATAGCAATATAATTTTTCAATGACAAAACAATCATGCAATCTATATGTTGAATGGATCTCTTCCAAATAACCTTCATAACTTTTGAGCACATTTGCAAAGATGTTTAAATATTTTTGTCAATCTAACATAAAAATGATACTATAGAAATGGTTTTCTTTTTGTTTGCCATGGATCTTATCATGCTTTCTTATTGTCTCTATATATTTTGAAGCAAAAATTATCAATCCATTTGCTTCCAAAGAAAAATTTGATATATTGTTTAGGAATCACTATAACCTCCACAATGTTTCCTTGGCAGCTCCAATGTTTATTGCCTAATTATTGAGAACCCTCCTATAAGCAAATATTCTCGCATAAAGAGGTAACAAAGAAGTGAAAATCTGACTTTCAAGGCAAAATCACAATTAGTTGAAACTTATGAAGTCTATCTTTACACTCAATAACCCTTTGATTATTGGGCTTGTAATCTCTTAAATTGATCTTCAAGTTGAAAAAACATATCACTATTCTATAGAGATATCTTAGGGTTTTAAACTCCACATACTTAAATTTACATAGAGAAATCCCAATTGACAAATCTTTAGTTTTATAGCAACATAACTCTTTGGTGACAAAACAATCATGCAATCTATATGTTGAATGGATTTCTTCCAAATAACCTTCATAACTTTTGAGCACCTTTGCAAAATGTTTAAATATTCTCATCAATCTAACATAAAAATGATACTATAGAAATGGTCTTCTTTTTGTTTGTCATGGATCTTATCATGCTTGCTTACTGTCTCTATAGATTTTGAAGAAACAATTATCAATCCCTTTGCTTCCAAAGACAAATTCGATATATTGCTTAGGAATCATTGTAACCTCCACAATGTTTCCTTGGAAGCTCCAATGATTACTGCCTACTATTGATAACCCTCCTATAAGAAAATATTCTCGCATAAAGAGGTAACAAAGAAGTGTAAATCTGACTTTGTAGAATTACAACTAGTTGAAACTTATGAAGTCTATCTTTACACTTAATAACTCTTTGATTGTTCGACTTATAATCTCTTAAGTTGATCTACAAATTGAAAAAACATAGTCATCCCCCCCCCTGAAACAAATCCACTCATGCTTCTCAAATAACATATCTACTTCTGAAGAGGACTCCTTTTTTCTAACTCTAAACGTTGGATCTCATTATTTAATTGATTTCCTTTCGTATGTATCCCATCACTTAACATATTTATGTTGAAGCTCGTGTTAGTATAAGATGGACTAGTTTATCTATAGCTAGTCCTAAATTTTAGCATAGAGCTAAAGTTGGCAAAGGAAGCCCTATCCAAGTGATCTATATTCAGAAGAAGTTGGGTACCCAAATGCAGTTAAAAAATAGTAGAACATTGTTGATCAAGGAGATTTGTCTTTGCAATATATGTACCAATGTAATGGCAATGAGAGTATCGAGTACCCCAACCATAGTAATAACAACTTCCTTATAGATATGACCCCAAGGGAGGCATATATGAGGTTAAATGTATATGATATGACCCCAAGAGAATGTTCTTCAAGATAACCCACCAATGCAGAACTCCTCAAAATTAATAAAGACTAAGTCATGGAGCACTTTTACTTGAGGCAACCACCCACTTGATATATGTGCTTTGAATGCTTTAAGGACCACTTGCAAACTTCTTTAGTGCAGGGCTTATCCCACTAAGTGTTTGACCAAGTCTTGTATGCTTTAAATGTGTATTGGAACCCTCCCTCCCTAGATGTTGTGTTGTCTCCCTTTGGCCACTTCTTCCTTTTACTTTAAGATAATATCATCATTCCTCTTCCATGAAGTTTGCTACAATCACTTCCTAGCTTCCAAGTGTCTTCTTTTCAACCTAGGCATTCCTCAAATCAGCCCTTGACCACGTCCAATTACATGCTAAATTAGTAAATTGTTTAGAAAGGGAGAGGGGTGTTCTAGGAGAATGTTCCATAGATGAATTAAATACTCTTTAGATCCAGGCCAATGTCCCTTAATAGGTCCTCTCTTATTAAATACAACAAATGAAGAAATAAACCCTTTAATGGAACGCTTTCCTCTTCTATTACCTTGAATAAAGGATACTTTGGTTTCTTTTATGTTGTTGGGATAGGTTGAATGCTAATGTCAAGCCAAACATTTTGTCCTAAATAAATGATGATACAAACTTTTGCATACATGCTGGTAATAGCCCTTTCCCAGTGGTAAAATCTCCTTTATGTCAGCAACCAACATGATGGAACTCCAACCAGGGAAAACTCTCCCTGATACCTTTGAAATACATATAGAAAATTCTTTGTTGGTTGCATATGCATGAACCTTGCATTCTGATTTGGATGCCAAGGATATTATTGTTGATATTATGGTAGCTGCGAGAGGTATTTACCTCCACGTGTAAACCTAACGAGAATAGAATATTCTGGGAAGGAAGAAGAAACCCTAATTGATTGGTTAATAACCCTAGAATACAAGTCGGCTCAATGGAATGACTTGTATTAGGTTATTAGTCTCCAAGAGAAGAAGTCAGCTAAAGGAAACAATATATACCAAAGAATTAGTACCAGAATAATAAGTCGGCCCAGGCAGTCTGCCAGATTTAGTATAAATACAAGAGGCCAGTCTTCATTCTGGCAGGCATTCTCAGAACTGTAGAAGCAACACTTGTGCGCACTGCAGTTGTCCAGTTTTTGCGCAAGTCTGGAGGAGAGTTATCGTTGCAGGTGTTGCAGCTAGAAGATTTCAGTTTTGGCTTGGACTATCTCTTGGTTACGGTTTGGACTATCTGATCAACTCTTGTTTGATGCACTATCCTTGGAGAAGGGTGCGCTACCCTTTGTTTGGCTATTTAGCCTAGGGTTTTCTTCCGGAATGATTCTCTGTCAAGGTTAAGGTGCTCAGAGGGTGGCTTCGGCCTATGGTTGGGTGACAATAGTGATATTGTATATGGTAAAACGAGCACATTCTAACAAGTTATGGGCCCACACCTCCTTCATTCAGTCTAACCACTGGAAAGGAGCATAGCCATAAGGATACTAAGCTCATTGAAGAACTGTCGCTAGGGTTTCTAGTAGGATAATTTACTAAATCACTGTCGCTAGGGTTACTAGCAGGTGCAGTTGCAAAAACCCTAACCCTATCATTGAGGCACCTTAAGTGAAGGGATTTACCTAATTTTTGGATAGACTAGTGTGCCCTAGCCTAGTGTAACTGTTGGTACTCTCAACAGGCCAAGATGTCAAGTTTGATTTTTTGATCAAATCTAGGGTTGACTGAGTCAAGGCAACCATGACCTACTCAATGAAGTCAAAAAACAAGTTAGATGGGGATTTTAACTTCGGAGCATGGAAGACAAGGATTGACCTCATCCTTGCCAAGAATACAGTGTTGGATATTGTGAAAGGAAATATCGTGGAACCAAAGTTTGAAGAAGGAAAAGAGAAGGAACTGTAGAACGTTGCAGTTATATAGAAGTTCATAGATAGTGACATCAATTCCATGAGTATCATAGTGGAATCTATAAAAGACCACTTGATACCCTACATCTGCCATCTTGACTCATCGAAGAAGTTGTATGATGCCCTAACAAACCTCTTCTCAGTCGAAAACATTGGACAAGTAATGAGTCTGAAGAATGAGCTCCGTGACATGAAAATGAATGATGATGACAACATAACATCATACTTTGTGAGGATATCTCAGTTAAGAGATCAAATACAAGCTATTGAAGAGATCATCTTAGAGAAGGAACTGGTAAATATAGTGCTCAATGTTCTTCCCAAGACATGGGATGCATTTTCCGCAAGCATGAACACAAGGAAGGAGTATCCTACATTTGAATAACTTTCAACTTGTTGTGCACAAGAAGAATCAAGGATCAGTGCAAAAGAGAAACCTCAAAATAAATACGATGACCAAGCCTTCACAGCAAAGTTAAAGCATTTCAGGAATAAAAATAAGTTTGGCTCCAAAAAGAAACCAAATCAAGAGAAAGATATGTCAAGAATACAATGCTTCAATTGTCGAAAGTATAGTCACTACAAGAATCATTGTCCCGATTTAAATAAAAGGAAGGAAACACACGAAGCATCAGTTGCCGAAGAAAGGGAACCCTCAAAGAAATCCAAGCAGGACAAAATAGACTTCTTCTTCTAAGACAAGGTAACAATACTCTTCATAGTTCTTGTATATACCATATCTTCTATACATATCTTGCATATCAATTTCTTAGAAGATAACATGTTCAAAGAAAAACTATATCTATGGAAGAACAACAAGATAAGGATTTCTATCATTATGACTACAAGTCAGACAATACACATGAAAGGATGAAGTACATCAAACAATTCATGTGGAAGTTATTACATAAGTAACAGTTGTGAGATAAGTCGAGATCAATCTTGAAGAAACCTAGAAGAAGTAAAGACATAAAGAAGTTAGAAATCAAGAGGAAATTGGAGAAAGACTTATGACACCTTACAGAAGGCAATAAGGATGCAGATGGAAGAGTGGATTATGTTAGATGGAGAGAGATGATTATATACTCCTAAAAGAAAAGCGTGCACTCATACATGAAGCAAGGATTAGGAGGGATATAATCTTATGATCCATTTAATATGATGAAGTATATATCCATGGTAGCAGCCATGAAAAGAAGTACGTGTTCAGTTTTACTTTAGAAGAAGTCTTCTTCGAAAAGAAGCCTCAAAGTATCCCTAGTTTTCCATCCACATCCATGATCCTATGATGAAAGGAAGAAGGCGGAATATCCAAGGCATTAAATCTATAGAAAACTCCATGAACTCAAGAGATAAAGAGAAACATGAGGAAGAACATGAAGATTTCAAGAGAGAAAGAAAAGACAGGACAACCAGTCAGTGTATCAAGAATCATAAGACTACCAACCTGACATGAACTCACTAAAAGAAATCAAGCAGAGGAACTGAAAGTTGTGACGTAGAACAGTGTATGGAAAACTTGTGAATGAAAGCATTGCGAGATCTAGAACTAGAGGTTCTCCCAGATGGAGGGAGAAGACTTTGATGATTGTTCGTTCTAGTAAACCAGACATACCTCTGCATGAGCCATTATATCGTCTACTATATCCATGGGTTGGAGTTAACATCAAACAAATATAAGGATTGTTCTCCTCAACAAATTAATCAAACAAAGAAGTGTATAGAAACCTCAAGGTTTTGAGGTATACTAGAAGGATACTCTTGTATGCAGATGGACGAAAACAACTTGGTAGAGAGCCTCCAATACACAGTGGAAGCGTGGTGAAAATTTTTCTATAACAGAGATATTGTATCAGAATGGTTACTCAGAAGCTCGGGATGGTGGATTGCTAATCCATGACAAACCCTCATGATGGCAGAAGAAGTACCACTTGGATGTGTTCCAGTTTGACCCTTGCCACGATGTCATGAGCTAGCAGGAAACAAAAGATGAATCCAACAATGATTGATCAGAGCTATATGAATCCTTCAGAGAATACCAGTGTTCCAGAAAGACTGAAGTACATTGACATCAAGCATTACACTCTCCATGATGAACTCCAGAAAAGAGAAAGTGGTTCTCAAATATATATCTCCACAGATGAGCAGATAAGTAGACATTTTGGTAAAGCCTCTGTCCAAGATAAAAGAGTTTGTGTGCTCAAGCTACAGCTCATGGAGATGACTTCCTTATTGAAAAAGGAAGAGATGAATCCCAGGTTGGGAGGGAGCACTGATGTGTTATTGATTTATGGACAGTCATTTTTCAGTTTGAAAAATGGTCCAGGATGAGCAGTTCCTTTCCAGTTTGGAAAGTGGTTTGATATTTCTGATGGACAAGCATTTTCCAATTCGGAAAATGGTCCAGATCGAATGGTCATTTTCGGAATGAAAATGGTTCGATGGATTGTTGATGTACCATAGACATCGATTTCCCATTGTGGTTAACATGGGGAATGGTATAGGATAGACTCTCTTCTTGAGGGTTACTCAAGAAGACTGGTCCGCCTCGTCGAAGAGTCATCCTTTCAAAGCTCACAGTTGTGAGCAGTTTTGAAGAATGGTTTGTTTTGGAGGTTGGTGCAGGACAATCATTTCCTTTGGAAATGGTCTGGACAGTCATTCCCTAGGGAAGATTCATTCTCTCCATGTTGCACTTTGTTTAGTGTCGGAGGAATGGCCTAGATAGGTGAATGGTTCAGGTTCAGCAATCAAGGACATGCATTCCCTAGGGCAGACTCATTCTCTCCAGGTTTCACTTTGTTTAGTGTCAGAGGAATGGTCCAGGCTCAGAAAACAGGACAACTATTCTTCCTTGCTTGAGAAGAATAGTCCAGATAGCTCATCATTGATGTTTTACCTTCTGAGGGCAGATGCTCTTCCAAAATATCACAGATGTGAGTGGAAGAATGGCCAAGATGATTTATTTTATATCATAACAATGTTTTCTATGCAAGTTGATATCAAATGATTGTTATGGAGACTGTATGTCTCTAGACAGTAGATGTATGCTACTGTGGTGGATGTGTTCCATTGATTGTGACTATACGTCACGGATCAAGTATCTATGTGCTACTTGGTGTGATAGTGTACCAATGGATTGTAGTTGTGTACTACTATGGATAAACACAGTTGTGTTCTATTGAATGATATTGTTTTGATTGTCTTGAAGACTGTTAGTAGTGTTGGAAATGATTATCAGCTAGATGGATGATCAAAGGACAGAGATTTCCCAGACGGAAAAATTGTTCAGAGCATTTATTCTTCTAGGACATATGTCCAGATTAGAAGAATGGCTCTTGTGTCACTATGTGGTGTGAGTAACTTATCCAGAATCATGTTTGATTACTCATATGGAGTATGGTTTCGAGAGATGATGCAGTTGATGACACTGATAGTGATGATGGTGCTCATGATCTAGTCATGAGATAGTATGTACGACTATGTTGATGCTACCGGATAAATGGTATGTTTGTGCTCAAGACAAGAAAGGAGTGTATCAAGAATCAAATACCTCCCTATATAGGAGGGAGTGTTGATATTATGGTAGTTGTGGGAGGTATTTACATCCACGTGTAAACCTGACGAGAATAGAATATTTTGGGAAGCAAGAAGAAACCCTAATTGGTTGGTTAGTAACCCTATAATACAAGTCAGCTCAAGGGAATGACTTGTATTAGGTTATTAGTCTCCAAGAGAAGAAGTAGGCTAAAAGAAATAATATATACGAAATAATTAGTACTAGAATAAGAAGTCGGCCCAGGCAGTCTACCAGATTTAGTATAAATACAGGAGGCCAGTCTTCATTCTGGCATGCATTCTCAGAACTGTAGAAGCATCACTTGTGCGCACTACAGTTGGCCAATTTGTGTGCAAGTCTGGAGGAGAGTTGTCATTGCAGCTGTTGCAGCTAGCATATTTCGGTTCTGGCTTGGACTGTCTCTTGGTTATGGTTTGGACTATCTGATCAGCTCTTGTTTGATGCGCTATCCTTGAAGAAGGGTGCACTACCCTTTGTTTGGCTATCTAGCCTAGGGTTTGCTTCCGTAATGATTCTTTGTCAAGGTTAAGGTGCTCGGAGGGTGGCTTCAGCCTATGGTTGGGTGACAATAGTGATATTGTCTATGGTAAAATGAGAACATTCTAACAATTATGATAGAAAAAGGTTTCTTAATGGTTTTCTTAGACATAAAATACGACCAAATTTACCCCTCTTTGTTGTATATAAATAATCAGAATGGCACTCCTTATGCATGGATATTTGACTTTGCATCTTGTTGTTCAAGCTTGTGTGATCGATATTTTGTAGAGATTCCATCATTCATGACCAAACCAAATTCTTCTTCTAACTTTAATGCAACTCTTCATAAAGTTGTCTTTGGATAGTAAGATGGTTAGGTTCCTAGTGCATATCAACCCTCTTCTCTTGGTCAAACTTTAGATATAACACTTGTATACTATATTCATCCATATTATAGAAAACAACTGCATTGTTCCCTAGGATATTCCATGTGGTTTCAACAACCTCTGGAATAGAGAGATCTCTATTGCCACAATCATCAGAAAGAACAAACACCATCCCTTTGTGTGCCATTTTTCACCATTATTATGTCCCAACGATAAATAACCAAGGGTGCGTGCTTGGGCTAAAAGTTATGTTCATTGCTTTCTGGCTCCCAACATAGCATATTAAGAAAATGCTTGTGTCGCAGTACATGAATGCAAGCAGTGACCACAAATTTAGACTTATCCAACCTGCTTCGGAAATAGTATATAAGGTTGAAGGGAGACCAAAGCCAGCCAGTACATTTACTCAATTAAATTTTGATTGTGTGAAGTTGCAGCTATGTCCTCTATAGCCTCCTCTAAAACAGCCAGTGACCTCCATATCTAATGTTTTATCTTCAATGAACCATTAAGATAATGGCACTTCTTTCTTGCAAGGGGTAGATAATGTAAGAAGCTAGAAATCAAAAGTCGTTTGGTAAAGGAGACCTTGAGGCTATAACATCATAGTTTGCAAGCACACTCTATAAATAATCATCTAATACAAGATTTTGTTGAAGAAACTCCTCATCTTCAATATCTTTCTTGTAGCTATCACTTGTTGTTCTGATGGAAAAATTTTGTCCCTAAATCTTCTCCCGTGAAGATAAACCAAGTTGCATTCATTTGGTCCTAGATACAAGAGTACAAAATGTTGGAACAGTACCTTGATTGCTATCTATTAATCATTGTAAATGCACCCTACAGTTGTGCCCTTTATAAAAACAATTATGACCATATCTGAAATGACCAACCAACACATGCATACCCTGATTGTTGATTTAGGAGGTGGAAGGTTGCTACAGGTGGTGGTACTGCTTGTTTTGCTGTCCAATTATGTTTTAGAATGTTGTCATGACGGTAGAAAAGAATGAGAAGGTTGATCTTTAAATAATGATTCTTTAGGACTGTCATTTCAGACAAGTATATAGTTGGTCCTTTGGTGGTTGACTTGACCATTTCATGGACCTCGGTGATTCACTGAAGTTATCTCACCAGGAGATAACACATATATGTTGTATTCTTAAGAGGATAAAGTTGAAACAATGTCATATGTTCACAAATATTCTTCCCTTAACACTAGTGACAACAACAACCTGAAGGGCCTTATTAGGTATCTTGTAATAGCCATGCTTCTAATTGAATAAACTCCTCTAATGACAATAGGCTTCCTGGAGAAATCAACTATTACATACCAATGTTATCAGAACCAAAAACTGGATCGGATCGGTCGACCCCAAAAATTTGAAAGTCCCGAAAAAAACCGGTCAACCAAAAACTACATAAAATATTCAAATTTTGAATATATATATATATATATATATATATATATATATATTGATGTGCATCAATACAAATCTAAACCATGTATACACAAATATGCAAATATTCTCATTTATATAGCAAGCAAGAGGAAATATAACCAAAATAGCACCGAGTGCAATACATATCTGAAGTTCAGAACAAAAATACATCAATAAAGAGGCTCTAAATTCCCTCTAGAGTCCAAAAATAAGCATAGTACTAAATTATAAGTATATTGTATGATACTAGAGTCTAGAATCTAGATACTACTAATCATCAGAATGCTCAGGCTCATCCTCCTCATCCTCAACATGAACAAAATGGGACCCTACATGGGGATTATGAATTTCGCTTAATTCCCCTGGCCCTGAAGGTACTTGTACCTCTGGTTTTCAAATGTTGGTGCCCCTCAACCCTATGTGAAATTTCTCTAAACCATGTTCACTAAACCAATTAATTTTTCTTTTAACTGATTATGCCAGGTTTTCTTCCACAAATAAATAATACACAGCAGAAAATAATAACCAGGAACTTAACAGTAAAAGATGACAACAATCACATCACATGTACACAAGTATTTTTGGACAATCGTCCCTGGAAAAACCTCGAAGGGAAATCCAATGCAACAGATTTGGAGATTTTTATTATTCAGATTTGGAGATTTTTATTATTCAGCAGGAAAATATAGAGATCTCTTACGATAAAATTGACCCAGGAAAAATGTCAAGGAAAACCTCAACGAATATCCTCCTCAACAGATGTACGGCCCTTCAGCAAATCCCCCTGAACCAAATCGTGCCAGAAGACACCCCTGCATGAGCCTCTGCATAATCATACAACTTCCTGCGTGGGTACTGCGTCACCTAGTACGAAGGCTCTCAAATCGGTAGGATGTGACCTCCGCAATGTTGAAGATGTGTGGCAATCTTAGTGAAGATTCCTCCTTTGTCTCCCTGCAAACCCTCTCTCACAAACTCTTAAGAAATTCTCCTCTTTCTCTCTTCAGAAAATCGCCCCTCTCTTGTGCATAATGCGACCCTCTCCAAGTCGATCTCTCGTTTACTCAATGAGCACATAAAAACCCTATCTCCAAAAGGATGGAGGGCCAAGATTGATCCTCACACACCTTATGAGATCAATGGTCAATATTAAAAGACCACAAATTAAATTATTTCTCACTTTAACTTTATAAAAAGTGCTCATTAAGTCAACATTAAAATATAACCCATTTAATGTACTTTTTCCTAAGTACAACTTTAGGAAAAAAATTAACCCATCAACTTGGCTAAGTTTCATTGTCCTCCTCCATGCTAGGATTCCACGCATGGTGAATACCTTCCCTACTATCCAATCTCAACATTCCCTCTTAGCGAGGAAGGGATTCTGCCTCAACCCCATCTAATCTTTGAACTTCATAAACTTGTGTCTCCTCAGTGCCATGGTAAACATATCTGATATCTACTCATCAGTCTGTATGTAGTGAAGCCTCACAGCTCCTCTCTATACACAATCCCAGATGAAGTGATACCTGATGTCAATGTGCTTGCTACGATCATGAAACACGGGATTCTCAGAGAGCTTGATACAACTCTGATTGTCACAGTGAATCACAGTAGCTTCTAGCTCCTTCCTTATCAATCCCAAGAGTAGCTTCCTAATCCATAGTGCCTCACATGCTTCCAAGCTAGCAACCATGTACTCTACCTCAGTATATTTTAATGTCAATGATCTTTTCTTCCTGTTGAACCAGGAAATGATGCTCGATCAAATTCTTGTCTCAAGTGCCCCAACACACCAAAGTGTAAGTGCGACATCCTCTTGTGCCACAAATCACCCATGTCTCTGGTTGTACTAACCAATGCTCTCCCTGGCTGAAACTGTAGCTTGTATAAATTCTCTTCTCGAACCCCAATCATCTTGTCCATCTTCTCGCTTGACCTTATTGGCCTGACGAACACCCTTCCCTTACGAAAGGTGACATCATACCCTTTATCCTCCAGAGTAGAGTTTGAGATGAGGTTCTTTGTCAACATCGAAACATATAGTATGTCAGCGAGCCGGAGTGGTTTACCCTACTCCCTCTGAAATGAGACTCTGTCAACCCCTTGCGCCTTGTAGCACCTTTCATCTCCAAGTTCTATAACCAGATTCACACCTCCTTCATGTAGCCTAGTGAAAAACTCCTTGTGCCCTATCAAATGACAAGATGCTCCGTTGTCAACAAACCACATGTTTGAGACTGTTGCACTAGACATATAGGCTATGAAGCAAAAATCCTCTTCAAAGCTCTTGGAAAACTCATCTACTATTGTAGAAGCTACCATTTGTGGAACGTTCTTATTCTTCTTCTCAGGACACTGTGAGGAAAATTTTCCCATATTGTGACACTGGAAACATTTGACTTTAGAAAAGTCAGTGTTCTTCTTCTTCCCACCTTTCTTATTCTTTCCCTTGCCTTTGCTCGAAAGAGCCAAGCCTTCTTCATCCACAGTATGTGGTGAAGATGAAGATCTTGATTAACCAAGTCTGATCTCTTTCTACACAAAATCATCCCATAGGCGTTGCCATTCAGGTAACTTCTCCCGAGCTACCACTCCACATACAAAGACATCCCATGACTTAGAAAATCCATCCAATGCAATACTCACCAACTCAGAGTCATCGGTCTTTTCACCAACTGCTACAAGTTCATCTCTAATCTAAGTTATTTTGGTAGGGTAAGGAATCACACTCTCACCTTTGGCCATCTTGGTCCCACGTAACTACTTGAGCAAAGCCATCAGCCTGTTTTCATTTTTGTTTGGGAATAGGTCACTCAGGGCCTCCCACATGTCTTTTGCAGTAGTCTTTCCTAAAATATGTGGGACCACATGATCCTGTATCCCATCAAGAATCAAGCTCTTTGATTTTTCCTCACCCTTCTTCCAGATGGCTAGTTGAGTTGCATCTGTAGGAGCAGTTGCAGTCTCTATTTTATGTTCAAGGACCTCATTGACCTCCAACACCATAGTCATCCTCTCTTTCCATGTGGGGTAATTCTGATCCCCCTGAAGTCTATACTCAACCCTCGTACTCATGGCCATTTCTGAAAAGTGTTGTTGTTCAAACCCTCATGGCTTAAACCTTTACGCTTCCTTACCCTAGCGCATAAACCCTAGCGCTGAAAAATCTATATGACTACCTTGATTTGTGCCTTAGATCCTCACAATCCACTAGATCTCAATATATTCACTTGTGATACTGCTTATTTAACAGTCCTTCTCTGATACCATGCAAAATTTCTCTAAACCCAATTCACTAAATAAATTAATTTTCTTTTAACTGATTATGCCAGGTTTTCTTCCACAAATAAATAATACACAGCAGAAAATAATAACTGGGAACTTAACAATAAAAGATAACAGCAATCACATCACATGTACACAAGTATTTTTGGGCAATTGTACTTGGAAAACCCCAGAGGGACAACCAGTGAAATAGATTTGGAGATTTTTATTATTCAGTAGGAAAATATAAAGATCTCTTACAATAAAATCGGCCCAGCGAAAATGCCAACGAAAACCTCAGCGAATCACCTCCAAAACAGATGTACGACCCTTCTCCAAATCCCCCTAAACCAAATCGTGCCAGAAGACACCCCTGCGTGAGCCTCTGTGTAATCGTACGACTACCAGCATGGGTACTGTGTCACCTAGTACGACGGTTCTCAGATCTGTAGGATGTGACCTCTGCAATGTTGAAGATGTGTGCCAATCTCAGTGAAGATTCCTTCTCTATCTCCTTGCAAACTCTCTCTCACAAACCCTCAAGAAATTCTCCTCTTTCTCTCTTCAAAAAATCACCCCTCTTGTGCATAATGTGCCCCTCTCCAAGTTGATCTCTCTTTTACTCAATGAGCAACTGAAAAACCCTATCTCCAAAAGGATGGAGTTCCAAGATTGACCCTCACACACCTTATGAGATTAGTGGTCAAGATTAAAAGACCACAACTTAAATTATTTATCACTTTAACTTTATAATAAGTGCTCATTAAGTCAACATTAAAATATAACCCATTTAATGTACTTTTTCCTAAGTAACTTTAGGAAAAAGATTAACCTATCAACTTGGCTAAGTTTCATTGTCCTCCTCCGTGCTAGGATGTCATGCATGGTGAAGACCTTCCTTGCTATCCAATCTCAACACCATAAATTTAATTTTATCTTTAAAAAAATTGAAATTCGGCCTCTAGAGTGCATTGTACATGTTCCATACAAAACCGGTTGGTTCACTATTTTTGGTTGATTTCGTACAGAACCAGCCAAAAACAGTTTGGTACCGAGTTGGTTCTGATAACACTAGTATATACACATAGGATATGTAAGCATAAAAATGCCCCTTCATTCTTCTAGTCACTATATAAGAATGCCAATAAATAGATGACCCATCAAGCATGACTATCCAAAGAGAAGTGAGGCCAAAACTCATGCTACAAACCAATCCATTGTGATGAAAATCACAGGTGGAACCTCATGCCATATGAGGTGATAACATCTGGCTCCAACCCGGGGACATGCACTCTTTTAAGTAGAGTGCATCAGAACTCTAGAATCTCCCGTAGTACCTATCGAGAAGACTTTTTAAGCTAGTAAGAAAAAACCACGTGGCGGGATGGATACATATCCACATCCCTAAACACTGCATACAGTACCCATATGGTTTATCACATCAAGATAGTCCAAGATTGGCTTTAGAAAGAACAATGACATAAGCCAACAATGCTAAAGATAACACAAAATGAAATCTAATGCTCACTAGAGCTTATTTTTCCTATTCTAATTCTCTCAAGCAAGGTTGTTGGGAGGGAGAGCAAGAGCAAGAACTGCAATTTTCAAAAACATTTCGGGATTGGAGCATATTTTAGATAATACATATTGTAATATATTTTGATGTATATATATTCAAATCAACTACATGAAACATAGATTTAACTATTGGATTAGTGATGATCATCAAAACATCAACCATTTTGTACACATATAACATCAATCATCTAGTAGTTATAACATTTTCATCAAATGATCAATCATCAACCACAAAATAAACCTTCAATTTTCAACATATAAAATTTGTCATCATCAAATTACAAATAACATCAACCACGAAATGAAATAGAGCATCATATTCATTACCAAAGAGTTGTAAGATCAAAGGTAGGTTCAAAGTTGAAACTTAAACTGTCATATAATGTTTACAAAATAAGCCACAACAAAGACAAAGTACTAAGTTCTAGAGACTACTTCTAAACAAGAAAAATAAAAAGAGATCTAGTATCTACTAAGCTTTCCTCTTGCCACGTGAAACTTCTAGTTTCTTTTCCCATGATCTATGAATAAGAGGAATAGGAGTAGGTGGATGTGTTTGTGGAACATGACCAACAACTACATGGCCCCCACAAGACATTGGATGTTGTGAATCTAAAGTAAAAAAATCTTGCATCTAGAAAACTGTTAGTGGATGGGGGTGGCATTCCTACTCCGTGAATATGATCACCATCATGATCACCCAAAATTTCATCTTCCAAGCACTTAAAAACTGTGGCTCCATCCTCCAAGTTAGCCTCCTCTTGAGTGTTGTCCCAAGTCACATATGTTCTTTCATTCTTCACTGCATCACAATAATGAAAACAACCTCAAGTTGTACTGCACATACACCAAGCTTTCTGCTCATCTACATTCAGGTTGTTTCTCTTCACACCATAGATGAAGCTATAGGTGCTCCAACACCTTTCTACAAAAGAAGTGTTAACAACCTATGAAAGCATGCTCGCTGCCAATTTATGCATATGTGTGGTATAGGATCCATACATGTTCCACCATTCAATAGGATTCAATCTATCTTGATCTTCAATTGCATGCAAGTTAGAAAAGACTCCATGTTCACTAATGTACTTTCTCAATTGGCATCATACTTGATCACACTCCTCTTCATCAGGTACTAACTTTTCTAATGCAATCATATACCCATTTTGTACCTCTAGATTTGTGTGTGGTTTTCTCCTAACCCCACCCCTAGGTGTTGGTTGGGCCAACCAAGATGAAGAATAATCTTTGGGTGTAAAGACATACGCTAGGGAATGGAGTGGAGCATTCAGATTTTCCCAATTTTTGACCACATGTTCATGGATATGATCATACAAGATTTCATCTCGTGGCTCAACAATGTGTTTGATTTGGCCTAGTACACTGTCCATCTTCCCATACACCTCCCCAATCAATGGTTTATCTATATCTACAAATCGAATCATACTATAAATGGGATTGGTGAATTGCATAACATATGTAACATGTTGCCAAAATTGACCATCAAGCATTTTATCCTCCACCTCCTAAAATTCATGTCTATTAGATGTAGATGTAGCCTTGTCTTTCAAATCCCACCATGAATCACTTGACACCATACTATCCAATGCCTCTCTTACCTTCAAAAGATGCATGAAGGTGAGGTAATAGCTAATAAATTTGGTCTTTGCAATGTTTAGTAGCTCCAACTTAGAGTGATTGCAGAAAATGTGGTGAACCATGTTATGATTGATAATAAATTTTATCATTTTCTTCCCTCTCTTGTACAATGCACCAATCCATCTATAATCATGGTCCTTCATATTAATAATATCATGCATCAAAAGGTTCAATGTGTGAACCAAACACCTTGACCAAAATGTGATAGGGTACCTATCCTCAATGATTGCTCATGTTGCCTTATAATTAGCAGCATTACCAGTGATGACTTGAATGATATTGTATGGCTCAATCTCTTGAATAGTTTTAATTAAGGATTTTTTAATATCAATACCAGTCTTGTAATGATTTGAGTATTCATGGGTTGAAAGGAAGACTGAACCACTAGAAAACACACCAAGAGTATTTATTAATGGCCCACCTTTAACATTTCTCCAACCATCAGATACAATGGATACCCCATATTGGTTCCAATCATTTGTAAATTTTCCTAGAACATTATGGATTTTGGCACTTTCCCTATCAAGTCCCATGGTTCTAGTTTATTCATACTCGAGGCTCTTGTATCCTTTAGGGGCACCATTGATGGCTTGTACCATTTCATGCTAGTAGGGTAAGCGAAGAACATTGAATGGTACACCACATGCATAGAGAAACCAAATTTTTTTTGCATCCATGTCATCCCTACAACCTTGGTCAAGGAAATATAATACTGTTTTATACCCTAAATGCACAAGCAAGAATCCACTAGCATGGGGGGATGGGAATTGACCATTGAACATTCTTTGTGAACTCTCATATTCAACCCTTAATTTTTTGGATTTTTTTCGTGTGGTCTCCTCTTCCTTCATGTATTTGTTTCTATCTTTGATTGGTACATGCTCACAGGTTTGACTCCTATAGTCTTACCTTCATCCTATGGAATAACTCCAAAGATATGGTTTCCACATCGGTATAGGAAACTGTGTAAGTTTTATGACAATGGGGACATATAAATTTTGTGGTTCCACCCCCTTTCCCTCCCCCAAGCCTTGTCACATACTTCCACAAGGGTGTTGAGAACTCTTTGGGTTTTTTTCCATAATCACTACCATTTTCATTATCATCATCCCCTTCCATTTCTTCCTCTTGTCCATGATGTGTGTTGTCTACTTCTAGTTCTTCCTCATCATCACTGGTATTTTGACGACTTCCCAACGCCACCATCATAATAGAAAATGGAACCAAAAGGATATACTACATTGGCAACCCATCATGCTTGTTGAATCTTAAGAATAAATTGTTGCTTGCAATAAGCTGATGGAGAAGGAGAATGTAAAATCCCTAGGGTTTTCTAGGCTGGAAAAAGGGGATTAGGTCAAATTAAAATAGTTAATATGTGCCTCAGTTAATTTGTACAGAACTGAGGCAGTCGCCTCCAAAGATAGAAAATAGAAACTCTCCAAATGAATGCTTGTCATCAAATGAGCCTCCCATCTCCTTATATAGTTTTGTCTTTTTATTGATTCCTTCTTTTTAGGTGACTTGTTAGGGTCTTTTTACCCTTTCCCTCACCCAATGGTAGCTTAACCCTAAAAAAGATGAGTGAAATGATAAATGGAATGAGAGTAAAATGGAGTGAGTGAGTATTTTAATCCATAAAAATCCCTAGCCATTCCTTTTGGAACCTTGCCTTGGCTCCCACATGAAAATAGTTTTTTCCAAGTTTGCCTCATCATGCAGGAGTGATTTTTTAGCTCCCGGGGATGTTCTAGAATCATTTTGGGAGCGCTCTAGGAGTGACACTACTTGAGCGCTCCCTAAAATGGAAGGAAGTGATTTTTTTTTCCAGGGAGCGTGCTTTGGGAGAAAAACCTTGGGGGGGCAGGGATCCCCTACAACGTAGCTCTCAAGAGATTATTCACCCTACCCTATTCTAACATTTAAATATAAACAGGCTAGGTCAAATCATAAAGTCAATTTAACCATTTGATGATCTTATCAAAATCATGAAATTTTCCCTTGTTTGGTTTTGAACTAAAACAACAATACATCAACCATTGAATGGACACAAGTTGGGATCTCCATCACTCCTTGGCCATAAACTGAAGGAGGATCATGATCATGAAATAGGAAACCAAAATCTATCCAAGGCTGGTTTATACTGCTGCAAGATTCTTCCATCCAACAATTGATGTGGCTCATGTAATCACTCTCTTTGATGCAAGCATGGATTGGCCCATCAACACCACTCATCAAACTATCAAGCAAAAGGGGCTTTGAAGGTGGCTCAAATAGAAACCTGCAAGAATATTGTTTCCCTTCTTTGCTTCCATCAATCAAAGACAAGGATGAAATATGAGAATGCCAATCAGATCTGAAAGAGGTCATGTATCCATGACCTAGGGCCTGTTGCCCCTGAATATGAGGCTTCAAATCTCTGCAATAAATTCAAGATTGGACATGTTGTTGTTGAGAAAATATCGCAGCCTCAAAAACACTATTTCTAGATGGATTTGTATGCATCAAGAAGGCATGATGAGCTAAGGACATCCATGAATGAAAAATTTCTGAACTTCTTTGGCTGTGAAAATCCTCGTTGTGCACAATCAAATCAGCTTCATTAATGAGAAAATATCGTTGTCGCAATCATAGTAATAGCAACTTCCTTATATTTAGGGATTTATTAGATGATATGACCCCAAGTGGGACATATATGGGGTTAAATGTATATGATATGACCCCAAGGGAACGTTCTTCAAGATAACCCACCAATGCACAACTCCTCAAAATTAATAAAGACTAAGTCATGGAGCACTTTTACTTGAGGCAACCACCCACTTGATATATGTGCTTTGAATGCTTTAAGGACCACTTGCAAACTTTTTTAGTGCAGATCTTATCCCACTAGTGTTTGACCAAGTCTTGTATGCTTCAAATGTGTATTGGAACCCTCCCTAGATGGAGTGTTGCCTCCCTTTGAACACTTCTTCCTTTTAATTTAAGATAACATCCTCATTCCTCTTCCATGAAGTCTGCTACAACCACTTCTTTGCTTCCAAATGTCCTCTTTTCAATGCAGGCATTCCTCAAATCAGCCCTTGATCACGTCTAATTACATGTTGAATGAGTAAATTGTTCAAAAAGGGGGATGGATGTTCTAGTAGAATGTTCCATAAATGAATTAAATACTCTTTAGATCCAGGCCACTATCCCTGATTAATTCCTCTTGTTGTTAAATACAACAAATGAAGAATGAAATCTCCTTTAAAGGAACACTTCCCTCTTCTTTCACCTTGAACAAAGGATTCTTTGGCTTCTTTTATGATGTTGGGATAGGTTGAATGTTGATGTCAAGCCAAAATTTTTGTCATTAAAAATGATGATACAAACGTTTGCATGCGTTCTGGTAAAAGCCCTTTCCCAGTGGTAAAATCTCCTTTACAGCAGCAACGAACAGACTGGGGAAATCCAACCAGGGAAAACTCTTCCTGATACCTCTGAAATACATAAAGAAAATTCTTTGTTGGCTGCATATGCCTGACACTTCAGTTTTGATTCGGATGCCAAGGATATTATGATAGAAAAAGGTTTCCTAATGGTTGTCTTAGTCATAAAACATTTCCAAATTTACCCCTTTTTGTTGTAGATACATTGTCATAATGGCACTCCTTATGCAAGGATATTTGACATGGCATCTCATTGTTCAATATTATGTGATGGAAATTCTGTAGAGATTCCAACATTCACAACCAAACCAAATTCTTCTTCCAACTTTATTGCAACTCTTCATAAGGATTTGTTTAGGTAGTAAGATCGCTAGGTTCCAAGTGCATATCAACCGTCTTCTCTTGGTCAAACTTTAGATATCACACTTGTGTAATATATTCATCAAACTTATAGAAAACAACTGCATTGTTCCCTAGGATATTCTGTGTGGCTTCAACAGCCTCTGGAATAGAGAGATCTCCATTGCCACAATCATCAGAAAGAACAAACACCATCCCTTTTTGTTCCATTTTGCACCAGTACTATGTCCCAGTGATAAATAACCAATATTACGTGCTTGGTCTGAAAGTTACATTCATCACTTTCTATCTCCCAACGTAGCAGCTTAAGAGAATGCTTGTGTGGAAGTAAAAGAATACAAATAGTGACCACAATGTTAGAATTATCCAACCTGCTTCTGGAATAGTGTATAGGGTTGAAGGAGGACCAATACATTTACTCCATTAAATACTGCTTGTGTGAAGTTGCAGCCATGTCCTCTATAGCCTCCTCTAAAATAGTGAGCAACCTGCATATTTAATGTTTTATCTTCAATGAACCATTAAGATAATGGCACTTCTTTCTTGCAAGAGGAAGATGATGTATGAAAGATAGAAATCACAAGTTCTTTGGTAAAGGAGACCCTGAGGCTATAGCATCATGGTTTGCAATAACACTTTGTAAATCATCATTTAATACAAGATTTTTTTGAAGAAGCTCTTCATCTTCAGTATCCTTCCTGTAGCTATCACTTGCTTGTGGTTCTGATGGAAAAATTTTGTCCCTAAATCTTTGCCCATAAAGATAACCCAAGCTACAATTATTTCTAGCCTAGATACAAGAGTATAAACATTATGGAATAGTGCCTTGATTTCTATCTATTAATGACTGTAAATGCACCCTACAATTGTGCCCTTTATACAAACAATTAGGACCAAAACTGGAATGACCAACCAACACATGCATACTCTGATTGATGATTTAGGAGGTTGAAGGTTGCTACAAGAGGTGGTACTGCTCGTTTTGATATCCAATTTTGTTTGAGAATGTTGTCATGACAATAGAAAAGCATGAGAAGGTTGATCTTTAAATCTGGTGCTTTAGGACTGTTGTAACTTGTATCAGACAAGTGTATAGTTGGTCCTATGGTGGTGGACCCGACCATTTCATGGACCTAGGTGATTCTCTGAAGCTATCTCACCAAGACATAACACAAATATGTTGTATTCTTAAGAAGACAAACAATATCATTTGCTCACAAATCATCTTCCCTTAGCACTAGTGGCAACAATGACCTGAAGGGCCTTATTAGGTATCTTGCATTAGCCATCCTTCTAATCGAAGAAACTTATCTAGTGATAGTAATCTTCCTAGAGAAATCAGCTAGTACATACTCATAGGAGATGTATGCATAAAAATGTCCCTTCATTCTTCTTGTCACTATATAAGCAGGCCAATAAATAGATGAGTCATCAAGCATGATTATCCAAAGAGAAGTGAGGTCAAAACTCATGCTGCAAACCAATCCATTGTGATGAAAATAACAAGTGGACCCTCATGCCATATGAGGTGATAACAACACCATCACTCTACAATCCCCTTTCTATGAAGGTAATTGATCATGCTACAAATGTAGGCACTGATCACGGATTCATCCAATTGTCCAATCCATAGTGACATGTTGGCAATGCTTTTCTTTGCTTTCTCTTATGTGCATAGTTAATTGGAGTCAATAAAGAAATCAAGAGGGCTGAAAATAGATGAATGGGGGTGGTGAGAAGTGTTGTTACAACATGCCAAATCTCATCATGAATGCTTCATTAACTTGTTGGAAATCAACAAGCAATGGTGCTCAACTTATGCATATTTTAGGCAACAAAGAGTGATCTTATCCCAAGTTCAAAGACACCATGAAACATTTCTCTGAAATGATATGACACAATGCTTCAAATCTGGAAAATAAAAACAGCAAACAAATGAATAGGTATAACCTCATTCAATCATTTTCCTCATATAACTGACCACCATGCTATGATATCTTTACTGAAGAAGAATTAGTAGATGTTTCCAGCACATAAAATCAGCAAGATGAATGAAAATGGAAGCCAATACTTACATAGAAACCTTTATAGTCATATTCACCTTGAAAACAACAAAATAATGAATAGGTATAACCTTAGTTTATCCCTTTCCTCATACAATTGGCTACCCAACTATGAGATCTTTATTGCAACAGAATTATCAGATGTTTCTAGTACATAAAATCAGCAAGATGAATGAAAATGGAAGGCACACTTACATAAAAACCCTTATAGTCATATTCACCTTCAAAATCTATTCAATTAGGCTCAAGAGAGAAGTTCTCCCACAAATTCAACCATTCTCTCAAATGCAAAGAGATACTCTTTAAATAGAGTTGTAACTCCATCTCCTTATAATAGAATAATCTCTCCAAAAAACAATAAAAATACATTAGCAACTCCTAAATCCATGTCTTTTTGGGACAATAAAGTATTAGGAATATGTCACTACTAAAAAGTTTTCTTTATGTTGGGCACTCTCTTGATATTGAATAATTGTTCCATCAATGTGTGTCAAGTAGTGGACAACCCCTTTATGGTGCGCTACTCTCAAACTAGGATCCTCTTCCTTAAAATCAGTTATTAATGCATTGATTAGGCTTCCTTAATGTTGAGCGCTCCCTCCAATTGGACTGTTTGACCATGCCTATGAGAATATGCCAAGTGTCCTCACTTCCTTGAAAAGCTCTTTAAGAAAAACCCATCAATAACTACTAGCTCCACTTGATCAATGGTCAAACATCTTTGTCTTTTTCTCCTTGAGCGCTCCCTTCTTCAAAGCATACCTCCTTATAATTACATAATGTTGCCACCAATTATTGTTTACCACTGCACCCTTGAGAAACCTTGGAACCTTTTTTGCTGCAAGATTTTGTCATTTCTTCTTTTGTGGTGGATTGTATTTTGTCAAATTCCTTGAAAGGTAAGGCTCTTGTATGCATGGGACCGCAACTCTTTTGAAATCAAGCTTTACTGTTATCTTATTCCGTTAATTACAGGAACAACATACCCACCAGAACAGCATACCCACCAACCCATCCTATGGTGCGAACTGAAGTGATAGTTGTGAATGCCACGTTTTCTTTCAAGATGGGAAAGTGTAACAGCATGGATGAAATGCACACAACCATACAACATCGGCTTCAATCTTGTACGTTGGATGTACTTCACACCAAATCCTTGAAAATGGA
>ML810665.1:203573-221306 GCA_009831015.1 Picea engelmannii
GAGTAAACGAGAGATCGACTTGGAGAGGGTCGCATTATGCACAAGAGAGGGGCGATTTTCTGAAGAGAGAAAGAGGAGAATTTCTTAAGAGTTTGTGAGAGAGGGTTTGCAGGGAGACAAAGGAGGAATCTTCACTAAGATTGGCACACATCTTCAACATTGCGGAGGTCACATCCTACAGATCTGAGAGCTGTCGTACTAGGTGATGCAGTACCCACGCAGGCAGTTGTATGATTATGTAGAGGCTCATGCAGGGGTGTCTTCTGGCACGATTTGGTTTAGGGGGATTTGTTGAAGGGTCATACATCTGTTGAGGAGGATATTCGTTGAGGTTTTCCTTGGCATTTTGCCTAGGTCAATTTTATTGTAAGAGATCTCTATATTTTCCTGCTGAATAATAAAAATCTCCAAATCTGTTGCATTGGCTTTCCCTTCGGGGTTTTTCCAGGGACGATTGTCCAAAAATACTTGAGTACATGTGATGTGATTGTTGTCATCTTTTACTGTTAAGTTCCTGGTTATTATTTTCTGCTGTGTATTATTTATTTGTGGAAGAAAACTTGGCATAATCAGTTAAAAGAAAAATTAATTGGGTTAGTGAACATGGTTTAGAGAAATTTTACATAGGGTTGAGGGGCACCAGCATTTGAAAACCAGAGGTACAAATACCTTCAGGGCCAGGGGAATTAAGCAGAATTCATAATCCCCATGTAGGGTCCCATTCTGTTCATGTTGAGGATGAGGAGGATGAGCCTGAGGATTCTGATGATTAGTAGTATCTAGATTCTAGACTCTAGTATCATACAATATACTTAGAATTTAGTACTATGCTTATTTTTGGACTCTAGAGGGAATTTAGAGCCTCTTTATTGATGTATTTTTGTTCTGAACTTCAGATATGTATTGCACTCTGTGCTATTTTGGTTATATTTCCTCTTGCTTGCTATATAAATGAGAATATTTGCATATTTGTGTATAAATGGTTTAGATTTGTATTGATGCACATCAATATATATATATATTCAAAATTTGAATATTTTATGTAGTTTTTGGTTGACCGGTTTTTTTCGAGACTTTCAAAATTTTTGGGTCGACCGGTCCGATCCAGTTTTTGGTTCTGATAAAATTGGTATGTAATAGTTGATTTCTCCAGGAAGCCTATTTTCATTAGAGGAGTTTATTCAATTAGAAGCATGGCTATTACAAGATACCTAATAAGGCCCTTCAGGTTGTTGTTGTCACTAGTGTTAAGGGAAGAATATTTGTGAACATATGACACTGTTTCAACTTTATCCTCTTAAGAATACAACATATTTGTGTTATCTCCTGGTGAGATAGCTTCAGTGAATCACCGAGGTCCATGAAATGGTCAGGTCAACCACCAAAGGACCAGCTATATACTTGTCTGAAATGACAGTCCTAAAGAATCATTATTTAAAGATCAACCTTCTGATGTTTTTCTACTATCATGACAACATTCTCAAACATAATTGGATAGCAAAACAAGCAGTACCACCACCTGTAGCAGCCTTCCGCCTCCTAAATCAATAATCAGGGTATGCATGTGTTGGTTGGTCATTTCAGATATGGTCATAATTGTTTGTATAAAGGGCACAACTGAAGGGTGCATTTACAGTGATTAATAGATAGCAATCAAGGTATTGTTCCAACATTTTGCACTCTTGTATCTAGGACCAAATGAATGCAGCTTGGGTTATCTTCATGGGAGAAGATTTAGGGACAAAATTTTTCCATCAGAACAACAAGTGATAGCTACAGGAAAGATACTGAAGATGAGGAGTTTCTTCAACAAAATCTTGTATTAGATGATGATTTATAAAGTGTGCTTGCAAACTATGATGTTATAGCCTCAGGGTCTCCTTTACCAAACAACTTGTGATTTCTAGCTTCTTACATTATCTACCCCCTGCAAGAAAGAAGTGCCATTATGTTAATGGTTCATTGAAGATAAAGCATTAGATATGGAGGTCACTGGCTATTTTAGAGGAGGCTATAGAGGACATAGCTACAACTTCACACAATCAGAATTTAATTGAGTAAATGTACTGGCTGGCTTTGGTCTTCCTTCAACCTTATATACTATTTCTGAAGCAGGTTGGATAAGTCTAAATTTGTGGTCACTGCTTGCATTCGTTTACTGCAACACAAGCATTTTCTTAAGATGCTATGTTGGGATACAGAAAGCGATGAAAATAACTTTCAGCCCAAGCACGCACCCTTCGTTCTTTATCGTTGGGACATAATAATGGTGAAAAATGGCACACAAAGGGATGGTGTTTGTTCTTTCTGATGATTGTGGCAATGGAGATCTCTCTATTCCAGAGGTTGTTGAAACCACATGGAATATCCTAGGGAACAATGCAATTGTTTTCTATAATATGGATGAATATAGTACACAAGTGTTATATCTAAAGTTTGACCAAGAGAAGAGGGTTGATATGCACTAGGAACCTAGCCATCTTACTACCCAAAGACAACTTTATGAAGAGTTGCATTAAAGTTAGAAGAAGAATTTGGTTTGGTCATGAATGCTGGAATCTCTACAGAATATCCATCACACAAGCTTGAACAACAAGATGCAAAGTCAAATATCCATGCATAAGGAGTGTCATTCTGATTATTTATATACAACAAAGAGGGGTAAATTTGGTCCTATTTTATGTCTAAGACAACCATTAAGAAACCTTTTTCTATCATAATTGTTAGAATGTGCTCATTTTACCATAGACAATATCACTATTGTCACCCAACCATAGGCCGAAGCCACCCTCCGAGCACCTTAACCTTGACAAAGAATCATTACGGAAGCAAACCCTAGGCTAGATAGCCAAACAAAGGGTAGTGCACCCTTCTTCAAGGATAGCGCATCAAACAAGAGTTGATCAGATAGTCCAAACCATAACCAAGAGATAGTCCAAGCTAGAACCGAAATATGCTAGCTGCAGCAGCTGCAATGACAACTCTCCTCCAGAATTGCGCACAAATTGGCCAACTATAGTGCGCACAAGTGTTGCTTCTGTAGTTATGAGAATGTCTGCCAGAATGAAGACTGGCCTCCTGTATTTATACTAAATCTGGTAGACTGCCTGGGCCGACTTCTTATTCTGGTACTAATTATTTCGTATATATTATTTCCTTTAGTCGACTTCTTCTCTTGGAGACTAATAACCTAATACAAGTCATTCCCTTGAGCCAACTTGCCTTATAGGGTTACTAACCAATCAATTAGGGTTTCTTCTTGCTTCCCAAAATATTCTATTCTCGTCAGGTTTACACGTGGAGGTAAATACCTCCCGCAACTACCATAATATCAACACTCCCTCCTATCTAGGGAGGTATTTGATTCTTGATACACTCCTTGCTTGTCTTGAGCACAAACATACCATTTATCCGATAGCATCAACATAGTCGTATAGACTATTTCATGACTAGATCATGAGCACCATCATCACTATCAGTGTCATCAACTGCATCATCTCTCGAAACCATACTCCATATGAGTAATCAGACATGATTTTGGATAAGTCACTCACGCCACAGAGTGACACAAGAGCCATTCTTCTAATCTGGACATATGTCCTAGAAGAATAAATGTTCTGAACAATTTTTCCGTCTGGGAAATATCTGTCCTTTGATCATCCATCTAGCTGATAATCATTTCCAACACTGCCGATAGTCTTCAAGACAATCAAAACAATATCATTCAATAGAACACAACTGTGTTTATCCATAGTAGTACACAACTACAATCCAGTGGTACACTACCACACCAAGTAGCACATAGATACTTGATCTGTGACGTATAGTCACAATCAATGGAAAACATCCACCATAGTAGCATACATCTACTGTCTAGAGACATACCGTCTCCATAACAATCATTTGATATCAACTTGCATAGAAAACATTGTTATGATATAAAATAAATCATCTTGGCCATTCTTCCACTCACATCTATGATATTTTGGAAGAGCATCTGCCCTCAGAAGGTAAAACATCAATGATGAGCTATCTGGACTATTCTTCTCAAGCAAGGAAGAATAACTGTCCTGTTTTCTAAGCCTGGACCATTTCCCACCCTGGGCCATTCCTCCGACACTAAACAAAGTGCAACCTTTAGAGAATGAGTCTGCCCTAGGGAATGCATGTCCCTGATTACTGAACCTGAACCATTCACCTATCTGGGCCATTCCTCCGGCACTAAACAAAGTGAAAGATGGAGAGAATGAATATGCCCTAGGGAATGATTATCCTACACCAACCTCCAAAACAGACCATTCTTCGAAACTGCTCACAACTATGAGCTTCGAAAGGATGACTCTCCGACGAGGTGGACCAGTCTTCTTGAGTAACCCTCAAGAAGAGAGTCTGTCCTATACCATTCCCCATGTTAACCATAATGGGAAATCGATGTCTATGGTACATCAACAATCCATCGAACCATTTTCATTTCGAAAATGACCGTTCGATCTGGACCATTTTCCGAATTGGAAAATGCCTGTCCGTTAGAAATCTCAAACCACTTTCCAAACTGGAAAGGAACTGCTCATCCTGGACCATTTTTCGAATTGAAAAATGACTGTCCATAAATCAATAACACATCAATGCTCCCTCCCAACCTGGGATTCATCTCTTCCTTTTTCAATAAGGAAGTCGTCTCCACGAGCTGTAGCTTGAGCACACAAACTCTTTTATCTTGGACAAAGGCTTTAACAAAATGTCTGCTTATCTACTCATCTGTGGAGATATATATTTGAGAACCACTTTCTCTTTTCTGGAGTTCATCATGGAGAGTGTAATGCTTGATGTCGATGTACTTCGGTCTTTCTGGAACACTGGTATTCTCTGAAGGCTTCATATAGCTTTGATCAATCATTGTTGGATTCATCTTTTGTTTCCTGCTAGCTCATGACATCGTGGCAAGGGTCAAACTGGAACACATCCAAGTGGTACTTCTTATGCCATCATGAGGGTTTGTCATGGATTAGCAATCCATCATCCCGAGCTTCTGAGTAACCATTCTGATACAATATCTATGTTATAGAAAAAATTTCACCATGCTTCCGCTATGTATTGGAGGCTCTCTACCAAGTTGTTTTCGTCCATCTTCATACAAGAGTATCCTTCTAGTATACCTCAAAACCTTGAGGTTTCTATACACTTATTTGTTTGATTAATTTGTTGAGGAGAACAATCCTTACATTTGTTTGATGTTAACTCCAACCCATGGATATAGCGGACGATATAATGGCTCATGCAGAGGTATGTCTGGTTTACTAGACCGAACAATCATCAAAGTCTTCTCCCTCCATCTGGGAGAACCTCTAGTTCTAGATCTCGCAATGCTTTCATTCATAAGTTTTCCATACATTTTTATACGTCACAACTTTCAGTTCCTCTACTTGATTTCTTTTAGTGAGTTCATGTCAGGCTGGTAGTCTTGTGATTCTTGATACACTGACTCGTTGTCCTGTCTTTTCTTTCTCTCTTGAAATCTTCATGTTCTTCCTCATGTTTCTCTTTATCTCTTGAGTTCATGGAGTTTTCTATAGATTTCATGCCTTGGATATTCCGCCTTCTTCCTTTAATCATAGGATCATGGATGTGGATGGACAACCAGGGATACTTTGAGGCTTCTTTTCGAAGAAGACTTCTTCTAAAGTAAAACTGAACACGTACTGCTTTTCATGGCTGCTACCATGGATATATACTTCATCATATTCAATGGATCATAAGATTAGCTCCCTCCTAATCCTTGCTTCATGTATGAGTGCACACTTTTCTTTTGGGAGTATATAATCATCTCTCTCCATCTAACATAATCCACTCTTCCGTCTGCATCCTTATTTCCTTCTGCAAGGTGTCATAAGTCTTTCTCCAATTTCCTCTTGATTGCTAACTTCTTTCTGTCTTTACTTCTTCTAGGTTTCTTCAAGATTGATCTCGGTTAATCTCGCAGCTGTTACTTATGTAATAACTTGCACATGAATTGTTTGATGTACTTCATCCTTTCATGTGTATTGTCTGACTTGTAGTCATAATGATAAAAATCCTTATCTTGTTGTTCTTCCATAGGTATAGTTTTTCTTTGAACATGTTATCTTCTAAGAAATTGATATGCAAGATATGTACCGAAGATATGGTATATACAAGAACTATGAAGAGTATTGTTACCTTGTCTTAGAAGAAGAAGTCTATTTTGTCCTGCTTGGATTTCTTTGAGGGTTCCCTTTCTTCGGCAACTGATGCTTCGTGTGTTTCCTTCCTTTTATTTAACTCGGGACAATGATTCTTGTAGTGACTATACTTTCGACAATTGAAGCATTGTATTCTTGACATATCTTTCTCTTGATTTGGTTTCTTTCTGGAGCCAAACTTCTTTTTATTCTTGAAATGCTTTAACTTCGTTGTGAAGGCTTGGTCATCGTATTTATTTTGAGGTTTCTCTTTTTCACTGATCCTTGATTCTTCTTGTGCACAACAAGTCGAAAGTTATTCAAATGTAGGATACTCCTTCCTTGTGTTCATGCTTGCGGCAAATGCATCCCATGTCTTGGGAAGAACATTGAGCACTATATTTACCAGTTCCTTCTCTGAGATGATCTCTTCAATAGCTTGTATTTGATCTCTTAACTGAGAGATCCTCACAAAGTATGATGTTATGTTGTCATCATCATTCATCTTCATGTCACGGAGCTCATTCTTCAGACTCATTACTTGTCCAATGTNCCTTCTCTGAGATGATCTCTTCAATAGCTTGTATTTGATCTCTTAACTGAGAGATCCTCACAAAGTATGATGTTATGTTGTCATCATCATTCATCTTCATGTCACGGAGCTCATTCTTCAGACTCATTACTTGTCCAATGTTTCTGATTGAGAAGAGGTTTGTTAGGGCATCATACAACTTCTTCGATGAGTCAAGATGGCAGATGTAGGGTATCAAGTGGTCTTTTATAGATTCCACTATGATACTCATGGAATTGATGTCACTGTCTCTGAACTTCTCTATAACTGCAACATTCTGCAGTTCCTTCTCTTTTCCTTCTTCAAACTTTGGTTCCGCGATATTCCCTTTCATAATATCCAACACTTTATTCTTGGCAAGGATGAGGTCAATCCTTGTCTTCCATGCTCTGAAGTTAAAATCCCCATCTAACTTGTTTTCTGACTTCATTGAGTAGGTCATGGTTTCCTTGACTTGGTCAACCCTAGATTTGATCAAAAACTCAAACTTGACATCTTGGCTTGCTGAGAGTACCAGCAGGTACACTAGGCTAGGGCACACTAGTCTATCTGGAAATTAGGTCAATCCCTTCACTTAAGGTGCCTCAATGATAGGGTTAGGGTTTTTGCAACTGCACCTGCTAGTAACCCTAGCGAAAGTGATTTAGTAACTTCTCCTACTAGAAACCCTAGCGACAGTTCTTCAATGAGCTTAGTATCCTTATGGCTATGCTCCCTTCCAGTGGTTAGACTGAATGAAGGAGGTGTGGGCCCATAACCTGTTAGAATGTGCTCGTTTTACCATATACAATATCACTATTGTCACCCAACCATAGGCCGAAGCCACCCTCTGAGCACCTTAACCTTGACAGAGAATCATTCCGGAAGAAAACCCTAGGCTAAATAGCCAAACAAAGGGTAGCGCACCCTTCTCCAAGGATAATGCATCAAACAAGAGCTGATCAGATAGTCCAAACCATAACCAAGAGATAGTCCAAGCCAAAACTGAAATCTGCTAGCTGCAGCACCTGCAACAACAACTCTCCTCCAAACTTGCGCACAAACTGGACAACTGCAGTGCGCACAAGTGTTGCTCCTACAGTTCTGAGAATGCTTGCCAGAATGAAGACTGGCCTCCTGTATTTATACTAAATCTGGCAGACTGCCTGGGCCGACTTCTTATTCTGGTACTAATTCTTTGGTATATATTGTTTCCTTTAGCCGACTTCTTCTCTTGGAGACTAATAACCTAATACAAGTCATTCCCTTGAGCCGACTTGTATTCTAGGGTTATTAACCAATCAATTAGGGTTTCTTCTTGCTTCCCAGAATATTCTATTCTCATTAGGTTTACACGTGGAGGTAAATACCTCCCGCAGCTACCATAATATCAACAATAATATCCTTGGCATCCAAATCATAATGCAAGGTTCATGCATATGCAGCCAACACAAAATTTTCTATATGTATTTCAAAGGTATCAGGGAGAGTTTTCCCTGGTTGGAGTTCCATCTTGTTGGTTGCTGACGTAAAGGAGATTTTACCACTGGGAAAGGGCTATTACCAGCATGTATGCAAAAGTTTGTATCATCATTTATTTAGGACAAAATGTTTGGCTTGACATTAGCATTCAGCCTATCCCAACAACATAAAAGAAACCAAAGTATCCTTTATTCAAGGTAATAGAAGAGGAAAGTGTTCCATTAAAGGGGATTTATTTCTTCATTTGTTGTATTTAATAAGAAAGGACCTATTCAGGGACATCGGCCTGGATCTAAAGAGTATTTAATTCATCTATGGAACATTCTCCTAGAACACCCCTCTCCCTTTCTAAATAGTTTACTAATTTAGCATGTAATTGGACGTGGTCAAGGGTTGATTTGAGGAATTCCTAGGTTGAAAAGAAGACACTTGGCAGCTAGGAAGTGATTGTAGCAAACTTCATGGAAGAGGAATGATGATATTATCTTAATGTAAAAGGAAGAAGTGGCCAAAGGGAGGCAACACAACATCTAGGGAGGGAGGGTTCCAATACACATTTAAAGCATACAAGACTTGGTCAAACACTCAGTGGGATAAGCCCCGCACTAAAGAAGTTTGCAAGTGGTCCTTAAAGCATTCAAAGCACATATATCGAGTGGGTGGTTGCCTCAAGTAAAAGTGCTCCATGACTTAGTCTTTATTAATTTTGAGGAGTTGTGCATTGGTGGGTTATCTTGAAGAACGTTCTCTTGGGGTCATATCATATACATTTAACCTCATATATGCCTCCCTTGGGGTCATATCATCTAATAGAGCCCTAAATATAAGGAAGTTGCTATTACTATGGTTGGGGTACTCGATACTCTCATTGCCATTACATTGGTACATATATTGCAAAGACAAATCTCCTTGATCAACAACGTTCTACTATTTTTTAACTGCATTTGGGTACCCAACTTCTTCTGAATATAGATCACTTGGATAGGGCTTCCTTTGCCAACTTTAGCTCTATGCTAAAATTTAGGACTAGTTATAGATAAACTAGTCCATCTTATACTAACACAAGCTTCAACAGAAATATGTTGAGTGATGGGATACATACGAAAGGAAATCAATTAAATAATGAGATCCAACGTTTAGAGTTAGAAAAAAGGAGTCCTCTTCAGAAGTAGATATGTTATTTGAGAAGCATGAGTGGATTTGTTTCAGGGGGGGGGATGACTATGTTTTTTCAATTTGTAGATCAACTTAAGAGATTATAAGTCGAACAATCAAAGAGTTATTAAGTGTAAAGATAGACTTCATAAGTTTCAACTAGTTGTAATTCTACAAAGTCAGATTTACACTTCTTTGTTACCTCTTTATGCGAGAATATTTTCTTATAGGAGGGTTATCAATAGTAGGCAGTAATCATTGGAGCTTCCAAGGAAACATTGTGGAGGTTACAATGATTCCTAAGCAATATATCGAATTTGTCTTTGGAAGCAAAGGGATTGATAATTGTTTCTTCAAAATCTATAGAGACAGTAAGCAAGCATGATAAGATCCATGACAAACAAAAAGAAGACCATTTCTATAGTATCATTTTTATGTTAGATTGATGAGAATATTTAAACATTTTGCAAAGGTGCTCAAAAGTTATGAAGGTTATTTGGAAGAAATCCATTCAACATATAGATTGCATGATTGTTTTGTCACCAAAGAGTTATGTTGCTATAAAACTAAAGATTTGTCAATTGGGATTTCTCTATGTAAATTTAAGTATGTGGAGTTTAAAACCCTAAGATATCTCTATAGAATAGTGATATGTTTTTTCAACTTGAAGATCAATTTAAGAGATTACAAGCCCAATAATCAAAGGGTTATTGAGTGTAAAGATAGACTTCATAAGTTTCAACTAATTGTGATTTTGCCTTGAAAGTCAGATTTTCACTTCTTTGTTACCTCTTTATGCGAGAATATTTGCTTATAGGAGGGTTCTCAATAATTAGGCAATAAACATTGGAGCTGCCAAGGAAACATTGTGGAGGTTATAGTGATTCCTAAACAATATATCAAATTTTTCTTTGGAAGCAAATGGATTGATAATTTTTGCTTCAAAATATATAGAGACAATAAGAAAGCATGATAAGATCCATGGCAAACAAAAAGAAAACCATTTCTATAGTATCATTTTTATGTTAGATTGACAAAAATATTTAAACATCTTTGCAAATGTGCTCAAAAGTTATGAAGGTTATTTGGAAGAGATCCATTGAACATATAGATTGCATGATTGTTTTGTCATTGAAAAATTATAAAGCCCAAACATATCTTTATAGAATAGTGATCTTCTATTCCCTATTGGTGCAAATAGGAGGAGTTGTGCTTATTCATATACATATGTCTGTTTATAGGATGTACATGACATGATGCTATAGAATCAAAGAATATAATTCTCAAATCAACTATTTTTGAAAATTGTAAGACAAGCTTCAATAGAAATTTGTTGAGTGATGGAGATATATATAGAAGGAAAGGTGTCAATTGGGCTTAGCTTTGGTGGTTGGCATGAATGATTGTTATCCTCCCCACCCGGGTTCAATTCCCACAAGTGACATGTTGAGCTCATAACGAGTATATTGTTGTAATGGATTCAAGCCCTGTTGTTGACTGGCATTGTGGCTTGAAGATTATCTGGAAATAAATGGGGGGGTGACTATGCTTTTTCAACTTGTAGATACGATACATTCAAAAAGCATGCATGCCTTAGAAAAATAACATGATTTTATGCCCACCATATTCCTAAAAGAGAAATCCATCACAACAAAAGTTTACTATACTACCAAAGATCAACCTGATCAACCCTTGGTTAACACATAATTCCTTACTATTTAGCAATATAAAGGATTGTGAAAGAAGACATATGAATCTGATTAAACATGTGAACACTAGCTTTGCATTGACATAGTACATATACCCACTTTAACATGGGAGAGAGATTTGAACCTTGCACCTCTTTATGCAAAAATAAAGACTTCGCCAATTGGTCAAGGGGTAACCCCTCACCAAGAACAATGGCAAAACTAAAACCTCCAAAGAAGGTTGTGACTATTTACATTAGAAAAACTAGAATATCCAGCGAAGGTAGTGACTTTTTAGATTGGGTTGAGGTCCCAGGGACATTTGGAAGCAATTTTGTCAGTTTTTAGATTGGGTTGAGGTCCCACGGACATTTGGAAGCAATTTTGTCAGAGTTGAGTGCAAGCTAATCTTCTCTTATAGCTCTATCCCTTATCTTGGCATTGTTATTTTTCAAGTTGATAAGGTTAATGCCACTCTTCATAGCAATCATAAATAAAATATTGGAAAGATGATAAAATGTCATTTCCCACATTCCCCGTTAATAGATGTTTCCATAAAGGAAGGCAAATCCACTGTAATATTCCCCAAAAATTGTGTATAGTAGTGTACCATAACAGGAATGGCATTGTCAAAACAAAATAAAAAAAATTCAGAAGCTAGTGCTTAGTCAGAAGCCATTCAAGGAAAGTTTTGTTCAAGTTTAATGCAGTGCACTATATATAGATTAAGCAACATGGTTTGGAAATTTGCATATTAAATAGCAATACTTAGATGTTGATTTATTAGTGAAAAAACACATCATATAGAAACTCGGCAGAAACAATATACATTGTTAAAAAAAACACCAAGTAATCACTATGCCCATATAATAGGCAAAAGTAATCTATGCTTAAAAACATAATGCCAGATACAACTGGTCACAAGTAGCAAAAAAGCTAGAAAGAAATCTGGCCACAAGTTAAAAAAAAATATGATTCATTAAGGTAAAGTTATATTAAAGTTTAATCTAGTGCCCTATATATATATATATATATATATAGATGTATCACATGGTTTGATAATTTGCATATGATAGAAATAATCAGATGTTGATTTATTAGTGACAAAACACATCATATAGAAACTCAGCAGAAATAGTGTATTTTGTTTAAAAAAACACTTCATTGTCACTATGCCCATATAGTAAGCAAAAATAACCCATGTTTAAAAAAATTGCTAGATATAAAGAATAATTTTGGCCACAGGGCAGAAAAAAAGCTAGAAAGAAATCTGGCCACAGGGCAGAAAAAAAGCTGATTAGTCTCTATGCCCATATCGTAGGTAAAAACACTTCATAATCACTATGCCCATATTGTAAACAAAAATAACCCATGTTTAAAAAAAAATGCCAGATACAAAGAATTCTGGCCACAATCATATCATAGGTAAAAACACTTCATAGTCACTATGCCCATATATGCAAAAATAACCCATGTTTAAAAATATTGCCAAAATAACCCATGTTTAAAAAAGATTGCCAGATACAAAGAATTCTGGCACAAATAGAAAAAAAACTAGAAAGAAATCTGGCCTCAGGGCAGAAAAAAAGCTGATTAATCACTATGTCCATATCTTACGTAAAAAGACTTCATAGTCACTAGAAAAAATAACCCATGTTTAACAAAATGCCAGATACAAAGAATTTTGCCCACAAGTAGAAAACAACTAGTGGAAAAAAAGCTAGAAAGAAATCCTGACACAGGCAGAACAAAAAGCTGATTAGTCGCTATGTCCATATTGTATGTAAAAATAACCTCTGTGTTTTTCAAAGAAAATGCCAGAGAAAGAATTATGCCCATATCGTATGCAAAAATAACCCATGTTTAAAAAAAATTGCCAGATACAAAAAATTCTGGTCACAAAAAAAAGCTAGAAAGAAATCTGGCCCCAGGGCAGAAAAAAAAACAGATTAGTGGCTATGCCAATATCGTACGTAAAAACACTTCATAGTCACTAGACAAAATAACCCATGTTTAAAAAAAAATCTAGACACAGGCAGAAAAAAAAAGGTGATTAGTCACTATGCCCCTATCGTAGGTAAAAATAACCTCTTATTTTTCAAAGAAAATGCCAGAGAAAGAATTCTTGGCATCAAGTAGAAACACTAGTTTGTTTAAAGAAAACATTGACTGGCTGACTATGCCCATATCCTAGGTAAACATAACCTCTGTTTTCTTTAAAATATGCTAAGTAGACAGAATTCTTGGCAACCGTACCTTGTAGTTCGCTTCTTGGGGGTGTTGTAGCAATGTGGGAGAAGAGAGACTGAAGCTCATGATATAATTCATTCATTCAGAGATTCACTTAAACAATAACTAACCTGCGATAAAAACAAGAAACCATGTTCAGGTTGAGATACAAAGAAATGAAAATAAACGACCAGAGATAAATTAATATGAACTACAGGGTGATGTACCAGTTTCATCAATCGGCGACAGTTAGTTTCTCCCCATCACGATCAACAATGAAATCCAAATACACTGTAATGGCAACAATACATGAAAAATTAATGAACCATCTATCTCTGTTTCTGTATATCACGAGTTATACACTATTATAAATGTAACATAGTTTCCTGAGTACCTGTGTTCTTATAAATGTAACATAGTTACCTGGGTACCTGTATTCTGGAGCCGGCCAACCCTCTACTCTGTGGTATTTGTCCATCTCTTTGCTTCTTTGACTCCACCCAAAACCGCTTCCCCAATCCCCTCTCCCTTCCATCTTCTCCAGAATGGGAAGTCGCAAAGAACTTGGTACAACCGTTGGTATCGTATTGTCTTGTTCTAAAGCCATTGGTACGGTCACAGATTGAGCGGGCCTATTGTATCGTATTGTCTTGTTCTATGGCTGATTCGCCTCCTCTGCATCTTTTTCAAAGATAAATATCTTCCTCCCTCATGCCAAGTGCATGATTGTCCTCTTACTAGTGATTTTAATATTGGGGGCAGTCGGTCTGACGCCCTCTTTCTGATCAAAAGAAAAGGAAAAAAAGACCTTAGATCTCATTCACTCGCTAATCTAATTTTTATTTATAATTATAAAAAGAAGAAAAGAAGACATACAAAAACACCGAACATAGATTTACTCGGATGAGATGAGTATGTGTGCAACATTATCCACCCTGCAACGGAGCAAAACAAGAAAAGAAGACATACAAAGACACTGAACATAGATTCACCCTGATGAGGATGTGTGCAACATTATCCACCCTGCAACGGAGCAAAGCATATCAAATGTTGCGTGAGGGTTTGTATGCACCGTCAATTTGAAAGATGATAAAATCTCATTTCCCACATTCCCCGTTAATAGATGTTTCCATAAAGGAAGGCAAAGCCACTGTAATATTCCCCCAAATTGTGTATAGTAGTGTATCATAACAAAAATGGAATTGTCAAAACAAAATAAAAAAATTCAGAAGCTAGTGCTTAGTCAGAAGCCATTTAAGGAAAGTTGTGTTTGAGTTTAATGCAATGCATTATATATAGATTAAGCAACATGGTTTGAAAATTTGCATATTAAATAGAAATACTTAGATGTTGATTTATCATTGAAAAAACACATCATATAGAAACTTGGTAGAAATAATATACATTGTTAAAAAAAACACTAAGTAATCACTATGCCCATATAATAGGCAAAAATAAGTTATGCTTAAAAACATAATGCCAGATACAACTAGTCACAAGTAGCAAAAAAAGCTAGAAAGAAATATNTTATATTAACGTTTAATCTAGTGCCCTATATATATATATATATATGTATCACATGGTTTGATAATTTGCATATGATAGAAATACTCAGATGTTGATTTATTAGTGACAAAACACATCATATAGAAACTCAGCAGAAATAGTGTATTTTGTTTAAAAAAACACTTCATAGTCACTATGCCCATATAGTAGGCAAAAATAACCCATGTTTAAAAATATTGCTAAATACAAAGAATAATTATGGCCACAGGGCAGAAATAAAGCTAGAAAGAAATCTGACCACAAGGCAGAAAAAAAAGTTGATTAGTATCTATGCCCATATCGTAGGTAAAAGCACTTCATAGTCACTATGCCCATATCGTAAACAAAAATAACCCATGTTTAAAAAAAAATGCCAGATACAAAGAATTATGGCCACAAGTAGAACAAAGAATTCTGGCCACAATCATATCGCAGGTAAAAACACTTCATAGTCACTATTCCCATATCGTATGCAAAAATAACCCATGTTTAAAAATATTGCGAAAATAACCCATGTTTAAAAAAGATTGCCAGATAGAAAGAATTCTCGCAGAAATAGAAAAAAAGCTAGAAAGAAATCTGGCCTCAGGGCAGAAAAAAACTGATTGATCGCTATGTCCATATCGTACGTAAAAACACTTCATAGTCACTAGAAAAAATAACCCATGTTTAACAAAATGCCAAATACAAAGAATTATGGCCACAAGTAGAAAAAAAGCTAGAAAGAAATCTGGACACAGGCAGAAAAAAAAAAAGTTGATTAGTCGCTATGTCCATATCATATGTGAAAATAACCTCTTTGTTTTTCAAAGAAAATGCCAGAGAAAGAATTATGCCCATATCGTATGCAAAAATAACCCATGTTTAAAAAAAATTGCCAGATACAAAGAGTTCTGGCCACAAGTAGAAAAAAAGCTAGAAAGAAATCTGGCCTCAGGGCAGAAAAAAAATGATTAGTGGCTATGACAATATCGTATGTAAAAACACTTCATAGTCACTAGAAAAAATAACCCATGTTTAAAAAAAAATTCCAAATACAAAGAATTCTAAGAATTCTGGCCCAAGTAGAAAAACAACTAGAAAAAAATCTGGACACAGGCAGAAAAAAAAATAAAAAATGATTAGTCGTTATGCCCATATTGTAAGTAAAAATAACCTCTGTATTTTTCAAAGAAAATTCCAGAGAGAGAATTCTTGGCATCAAGTAGAAACACTAGTTTGTTTAAAGAAAACATTGAATGGCTGACTATGCCCATATCCTAGGTAAACATAACCTCTGTTTTCTTTAAAAAATGCCAAGTAGACAGAATTCTTGGCAACCATACCTTGTAGTTCGCTTCTTGGGGGTGTTGTAGCAACGTGGGAGAAGAGAGACTAAAGCTCATGATATAATTCATTCATTCAGAGATTCACTTAAACAACAACTAACCTGCGATAAAAACAAGCAACCATGTTCAGGTTGAGATACAAAGAAATGAAAATAAACAACCAAAGATAAATTAATCTGAACAACAGGGAGACGTACCAGTTTCATCGATCGACGACAGTTAGTTTCTCCCCATCACGATCAACAATGAAATCCAAATACACTGTAATGACAACAATAAATGAAAAATTAATGAACCATCTATCTCTGTTTTTGTATATCACGAGTTATACACTATTATAAATGTAACATAGTTGCCTAGGTACTTGTATTCTTATAAATGTAACATAGTTACCTGGGTACTTGTATTCTGGAGTTGGCCAGCCCTTTGATCTGTGGTATTTGTCCATCTCTTTGATTCTTTGACTCCACCCAAAACCGCTTCCCCAATCCCCTCTCCCTTCCATCTTCTCCAGAATGGGAAGTCGCAAAGAACTTGGTACAACCATTGGTATCGTATTGTCTTGTTCTAAAGCCATTGGTACAACCACACACTGAGCGGGCCTATTGTATCGTATTCTCTTGTTCTATGGTTGATTCGCCTCCTCTGCATCATTTTCAAAGAGAAATCTCTTCCTCCCTCATGCCAAGTGCATGTTTGTCCTCTTCCTAGTGATTTTAATATTGGGGGCAGCTGGTATGTTGTCCTCTTTCTGATCAAAAGAAAAGAAAATAAGACCTCAAATCTCACTCACTCGCTAATCTATTTTTTTATCTATAATTATAAAAACAAGAAAAGAATACATACAAATACACTGGACATAGATTTACTCGGATGAGATGAGGATGTGTGCAACATTATCCACCTTGCAATGGAGCAAAACAAGAAAATAAGACATACAAAGACATTGAACATAGATTTACCCTGATGAGGATGTGTGCAACATTATCCACCCTGCAATGGAGCAAAGCATATCAAATGCTACGTGAGGGTTTGTATGCACCGTCAATTTGAAAGATGATAAAATCTCATTTCCCACATTCCCCGTTAATAGATGTTTCCATAAAGGAAGGTAAAGCCACTGTAATATTCCCCCAAAATTGTGTATAGTAGTGTACCATAATAGGAATGGCATTGTCAAAACAAAATAAAAAAAAATCAGAAGCTAGTGCTTAGTCAAAAGCCATTCAAGGAAAGTTGTGTTCAAGTTTAATGCAGTGCACTATATATAGATTAAGCAACATGGTTTGGCAATTTGCATATTAAATAGAAATACTTAGATGTTGATTTATTTGTGAAAAAACACATCATATAGAAACTCGGTAGAAACAATATACATTGTTAAAAAAAACACTAAGTAATCACTATGCCCATATAATAGGCAAAAGTAAGTTATGCTTAAAAACATAATGCCAGATACAACTGGTCACAAATAGCAAAAAAGCTAGAAAGAAATCTGGCCACAAGTAAAAAAAAAAAGCTAATTCATTAAGGTAAAGTTACATTAAAGTTTAATGCAG